>CAKAKR010037384.1:6195-60281 GCA_916700685.1 Adelosebastes latens
ACTTGGTTAGGTTCAGGCAACAAAACTACTTAGATAGGTTTAGGAATAGATCGACTTGGTTAGGTTTAGGCAACAAAACTACTTAGTTAGGTTTAGGAAAAGATCCACTTGGTTAGGTTTAGGCAACAAAACTACTTAGTTAGGTTAAGGAATAGATTGACTTGGTTTGGTTTCGCCAACAAACTACTTAGTTAAGTTTAGGAATAGATCGACTTGGTTAGGTTTAGGCAACAAACTACTTAGGTTTAGGAATAGATCTACTTGGTTAGGTTTAGGCAACAAAACTACTTAGTTAGGTTTAGGAATAGATCTACTTGGTTAGGTTTAGGCAACAAAACGACTTAGTTAGGTTTAGGAATAGATCATGGTTTGGGTTAAAATAACTCTGGAGGCGCCGAAACTAAAGTATGGAAGTTACGTGGCAAATAAATCTACTTTCACTAGTGGTTTCACATGGTAGACGAACACCAGTCTCTTTATACTTCCCGGTGTCTATGTAAATTAATCAATACAATACATTTTATGACTGTTTCACGACCAATGTGTAATTTTTTTGTTTTTTAATCATCAGATCTTGTGAACCCAGAGCCAACAATCATGATTAAGTTAACACAAATGTTTTAAAATACATCAGTATTGAGAAAAACAAGCATGTGCACACAAAGCAAACAAAGCTCAACATCTGTTCTCTCATATGAGGCCTTTTGCAAGAGAGTGTGCCCTTTGGTGAAAAGATGATGAGTAAAAATAAGAAATCAATGCATTTCAAGCTACAAAGCATTTCCACATAAAAGCTCATAAAATAGCCTCCAATCAAATAAATGCTCCAGGGACCACAAATACGTCTTCCTAAGTGTCCATTTGACAGCCCTCTTGCATTTATCATCAGTCTCTCTCTCTCATCATAATAAAGCAGGCTGAATCAGGGTGGGTCAATGGCACGAGAACAATAAGTAGCTGACCACAAAAGCGTCAGCTGCCTGGCGCACCGTGCACTCTGCTGAACCGCTGAATAAAGCCGCAGTTAAAACACACATTGGAGCCTCATAAACAAACACAAAAAGGTGCATTTTCTGCGGTGTAAGTTTAAGGCCATGCACAAACATTGTAGCGCTTACCGAGCATCCCCATTCATAAAGCCGGCTGCTGCTGCTGCTGCTTCACTTTCAGGCCCCAAGCAGGTTGACTGACGGTGGGGGTGCGTTCAGCAAACCAAGAGGAGGAGACGATGAAACTCTCTCCGGAAATCCAAAATAACTCTGTTAGACAGACAAATGTCTCTTATTTAACATAGAAATGTTGCAGTTCCTGTCAGTGCATCCTCTGAAGCGGTGCTGCTGCTGTGAAGTGCAATAACTCACTACAATGAGCCCAGCCTGCCTCGGTAGTGTGCTTGAACACGCCCTCTTTACATGGCTCCTTAAAGACACAGGCTGCACAGCATGGGGCCATGCTCATTTCCTTCACCCTTAAAGGAGGGGTCTGTGTCTGGTAGTTTAATCTATAATAATACATCATTTATTCGTTGATTATATTTTGTATTACTAATCTGAATCTTTAAAGTTATTAAATCAATGTAGTGGAGTAAAAAGTACAATATTTCCCTCTGAGATGTAGTGGAGTAGAAGTAGAAAGTATCAGAACATGGAAATACTCAAGTAAAGTACAAGTACCTCAAAATTGTACTTAAGTACAGTACTTTAGTAAATGCACTTTCCACCACTGAGTACATGTTATACTGTTGTGTTTTTCTAAGCATTCTTTACTGCTCCTGTTGGAATAAAATAATTGTTTATTATTTTAATAATTAATAACTATAATAATTATTTAACTGAAAAGTAGTAATGTGTTTTTGATACCTTCACTTTTTTTTGCATTAAATCATACCGGGATGTTTGCTGAAATTGATTGGATGTGGCACAGCCCTACCTAGAAAAATTTCCACCAGCCGCCACTGGTCCTGAACACTATTATAACACAGTAGCCTATAAAAAATGTAATTAAATAAAACAATAATACATTTAATACTGAAACTGAAACATCATGGAGAGGTGTTCACTGGTGTCCACCACTGGTGTCCACCAGTCAAGAAAATATTCTGCATTTCATGCGGTATTTATATTGCAAATAGCAGTGTAAACCTTTCTACCAAAGTATTGTTGCACTTTCTCTTTCACCAATTTCCTTGTATTTAATTTGTAAAATGTTATCTTATTTTATTATTTTAATAATCACAGATTTTCTTGTATTTAATTTGTATAATTATATTATATTTTATAGTTATTTTATTAATCACTTATTTTATTGTATTTAATTTGAATAATTTTATTCTATTTTATAGCTGGGATCGGCACACAGGCTGCCAGCATGGGGCCAGGCTCATTTCCTTCACCCTCAAAGGAGGGGTCTGTGTCCTGAACACTATTATGACACAGTAGCCTATAAAATATAAAATAATATAAAACAATAATACATTTAATACCACCTCTCCGTGATGTTTCAGTGGGCTAATAGATATTAAAAGACAAAAAAAAATGCAACTATATTTATATGTTTTGCTCTAAACCCATCTTCTCCACCAGTCAAGAAAATATTTTGCATTTAATGCAGTATTTATATTGCAAATAGCAGTGTAAACCTTTCTACCAAAGTATTGTTGCACTTTCTCTTCAGCTGTTATCAGGCCATTAACTAAGCGTTATCGGTCGCTATAAGCACCATAGATGTGAGTCAATAGGGGCCTACTACACCTACTACGGTGTAAAAGTGAAACTTAAAAGCAACACGTTCTAACATGTTGTAAAACTGAATGAAACATCACGTTTTGAACACAAACAAAAAGGCTTCTTTAGGTTTAGGCATCAAAACTACAACTTCTTTAGTTTTAGGCAACAAAACTACAACTTCTTTAGGTTTAGGCAACAAAACTACAACTTCTTTAGGTTTAGGCAACACAACTACAACTTCTTTAGGTTTAGGCAACAAAACTACAACTTCTTTAGTTTTAGGCAAAAAAAACTACAACTTCTTTAGGTTTAGGCAACAACCTAAACACTAGAGGTCGCTGTTGTGTTCTTTTATACCTCCTTTCGGTGATCTACCATTAGAATGGATGATAAAACCTACTAGTGGGCGTAGTAGGCCCCTATTGACCCACATCTATGTGGCTTATAGCAACTGATAACGCCTATTTAACGGCCTGACAACGGTCTAATCGGCTGTTCTGTTTAAGATATCAGAAATTCCTTGGCTGATGGTGAAAAGCTGTGTCACTGAGAGGAGAAAAACGCATTGTCATCCTTTGTGAGAACCGGACATATCCAAGGAAGTCAGAGAAAATCACATCCTTCCTGCGGTGCCCTACATTACAGTTTTCAGGAGGTGCATGCAGTGTACCTATAGGAGAGACATTTCACTACTTTTACATGGATTTTACTCATGTAATACACAAGCTAACAAGGCTAATAAGTAGGATCCAGTGTCTCTTTGTGCAGACAATTATGCAAAATTTGGGACAATAAGGCAAATCACATTCATTATTTACACATTGAGGAAAGACGTCCAAAAGCTGTCACGGGTTTCTCACGTTCATCGATCACTGAAGACCTTTTTCAGCGGCTGACCCATTTGTTTGACTTTGTGTATTCCAGGCTGATCGGCTGTCAGTGACCGCTCATTAGCAGCTTTTGCAATGGAAATGAGAAGGAAGCAGCTGATAGGTTCACCCCAAGGCTGTCTGTGCATGCTCACCCTGAGCTCAGGAGACAGGAATGTGTGAATGGTTGATAATTATCAAAGGACAAAAGTCACGCTGCTCCTCCGCTACCTGGATAGAATGACTACTCACTATTCAAGCCTATCTATCCGTGCTGGTCTTGATAATGTAATGAGCTGCATGGAGAGTGTCCATCACACATTTGAAAGTTATTTCCTGCCTTTGGCTAAATTCCCAGTTTGGTCTGTCCCACCAGCTGATGGGAGAACAGGACTCTTTATGATGAGAATTTGACTGCAGTGGCCTTTTGTCCAGGAACCAGCTGCAGTCAAATGTTATAAGTTGCTTTTTTTGACATACCCACGCCCTAAAAAAGTATGAATTTTACCACTCTCCTCTATAGTAACGTGTGTGTTTACAGGATGTTTCCCCATAAGATGACTCTCTCTTTCGCTCTCCAAATCTAATTGAAATCTGGTTAAGACACTGAAATCTGAGAGTGCACTTTCTTCCAAACACTGCAATAACCTGATTACTGAACCTGCATTTACATGCAGCTGGTCAGTAATCACATTTTCCTCCTGGCCCTTATCCTGCTGTGCTGAGTGAACACACCCATTCCATGCATCCAGTGCTCATTTAGTTCTTTAATGCAAGAAAAAATACATGATGGGAAGCTGAACCTCTCAGCGACCTATCGAGAGGCTGCTCAGTTCTAGCTGCTGCAACCGTCTCCTATATATTGCAGCTTTGTGTATTACATTGGCAGCTTTGACAGCTCTGTTCAGTGGTACATCACAGAAGAGGGTGTTGGCGCAGCGGTGTCTCAGCCTTTGCTAACCACGCATTTGACGTTTTTGAATTTTTCAAAAAGTTCATTCTCAGTTGAGGCACTTTGGACATTCAGGGAAATCTTCAGCTGTCTGGATTTTTGATGTTGAGGTTTCTCCCAGACTAAACAGGGAACCCCTTTAACCTTCTGGGACTTTTTAGTTTGGAGTTTTGGAGACGGTTTACAGCGCCAGCAGTCTGGTGTTGTGTATCTCTTCAGCATGGCTGTTGTGATGCAATGATTTCTATCCTCAGTGCAGAGGGATCCTTTGTCAATCTTATGAGTTTGGTTATTTCACAGCAGAGGGTGCAAAATAAGGTTCACCGCTAAGCCTATAAACCACATAATACAGAGAGAGAAGACTGTGCCCTTTAACCTTTTAGCCATGTCACACCACCCATGACAATTTGGATGGTGGTGACTACAGTATGTATAATACCATGGCAAAGCACATGCACATTTCAGCACGCTGCCGTAAAACTTAAAACCTACCTATTGAGTAAGAATGTTTATTATTTTTATTATTTTATTCAATTATTTTATTGTATTTAATCTGTAAAATGTTATTATATTTCATTGCTATTTAAAAAATCACCACTTTCCTTGTATTTAATTTGTATAATTTTATGATACAGTATTTTATTGTTATTTTAATAATCACCAATTTCCCTGTATTTAATTTGTAAAATGTTATCTTATTTTATTATTTTAACAATCACAGATTTTCTCGTATTTAATTTGTGTAATTATATTATATTTTATTATTATTTTAATAATCACTAATTTCCTTGTATTTAATTTGTATAAATATGTTGTATTTTATTGTTATTTTATTAATCATTTATTTTATTGTATTTAATTTGTATAATTCTGTTCTATTTTATAGCTGGGATCGGCTCCAGCCCCCCCTCGACCCTGAATAGGATAAGCGGTTTCAGATAATGGATGAATGGATATCCTATTTTATTGTTATTTTATTAATTTTATTTCACACTGTTTTACCACTATTACTGTTATTATAGCTTTTAATTTAATTTGATTACATTTTTATAATTTTATTGTCTTGCGTGCATTGGTCTCAATTTATCAAATTGTTAAATTGTTTTTGTCTTTTCTGTGGTTTTCACGGTTCACATTTGTTCTGTCTTACTTTCGGCTTGTCAGTCATCTGTGAAGGACTTTGAATTGCACTAACCTGTATGAAAGGTGCTGTACAAATAAAGTTTGATTGATTAACTGTAGAGAACAGTGGGTAAACCTATTATCAACCCATGCTCACAAAATGGATTATGATTCATAATCTCCTTTTTATTGACTGTGCTGAAGAGGCCTGAAGTGGCTGCACACTCATGGATATGTGACTTCACTTGGGAGTGAAATAACAAAACACAAGAGGACTTTTTAAACTTTTTAAAAGCTGTAACGTCCAATTTCCTTCTGTTTTATACATCATGATTTTGTCCTCATTTCGGAGTCAGCAGTCAGGCGGAGTTATCTGTGTTGCAAAATGTGCTCTGATGCACTCCAACAAGCGCCGTCAGAATTAGGACGCATTCTGTATAAGTCGGTCCCATGAGGAGATACTGAACTGAAATGTAAAAATGTAACAGATTTGTTGATGTGAAGCCGTGTCGCTCTCTCTCTCTGCGTCTCTGTGTGTGTGAACAGAAGATTAATCTGTGTGCCTCCTCGCAGTGAAGTGAGTGAGAGTGAACAATAGTCACGGCAGCGTTAAGCGTGAAGAATTACCATAATTTTGAGTTACAAAATAGAATTATTCAAAATGTTATGAAGCAATATGTTATATTTAGTTTTTAAAACTGAGCTTTAGTTTAGTTGAAGAAACAAGTTGGGCTATAAAGAATACATGAGATCTGATTTGATTTCTCCTCCGCAATTCCAGACTTCATGCTGGGGAATACTGTTGAGAAAACCTTTACGATTGAAGACTTTTTTTCATCATTGTCACTCAACAACCCAGAAGCAATGCAATTTGCATATAAACTGTATATAAGAAGTGGAAGTAGTCACCATGACGTCACCCATTGGTTTGTGGACTGCCGTTTCGAGCCATCTTGGTTTTTGGCCGTCGCTATGTTGTTTTTTTGCAACCAAAAGTGACAAAAGAGGGTGGAGCTAAGTACAACCGAACGCTGAATAAGACATTTTTAGGCGACCAAAATGTTACAATTAACTTTCATGAGCTAAAAACACACTGTGAAAGGGTTAAAGTCATTCACAAGGTAGCCACGCCCTAAAACTATTCTAGTCTATTTGACTCTGAACGGGACCATAATTTACTAAATGAACATCATGCTGTATTGAAGAAGACTTGAAACTAGCGATTGAGACCATAAACTCATGTTTACAATGTTTACTGAGGTAATAAATCAAGTGAGAAGTAGGGACATTTTCTCATAGACTTCTATACAATCAGACTTCTTTTTGCAACCAGAGGAGTCGCCCCCTGCTGGCTATTAGAAAGAATGCAAATTTAAGACACTTCAACATTGGCTTCACTTTTCAGACTCTGGAGTTGCCCTCTGAATTTGCATAATGATCAAAAATCTATCCACTTTTGCAAAGTTAACAATCTGTCAATGTGATTTATATGCTGCCATTTGTTTCTTTTTTGGGTCTTTTTGTAAAAATAAATAAAATGTTCTTGACTCTCCTTGACTCGACTTTCCCTTTAAAAACCTTCCGGCTGGATCCCTCTGTTCCTCCCCCCCTTTGCCTTGCTGAAGATCAATGTTTTCCGGCCTGAAATAAGGAGATTAGCCAGGCACACTCTCCCACCCTCCCCCAGCTTTTCAGCATGCTTGCACCGGATCAGGTTCTTCTTCAAATTCTTCCCTGTAACTCGTGCTCTTATGCATCCCAATTATGTATCTGTTGTGCTTGAGGGAATCGGGTCATTTCTGCACTGTAGGATCAAGTGTCACCTATAATCGCTTTGTCTCTCAGACCATGCAAATAGGTCTGCTTAGGACCGTCCGTGTAAAATAGTTGTCTGCAGAGTCTGATATGGTTTCTAATTCCTTTAAAATCCTTTGTTTGTACCAGTCTCTCCTTTATATGTCAGAATTATTAGTCATAATCTAAAATATTCAGATGAGGCACGAAGAAAAAGCCACTACAAAATAGAATAATTTATTGTAGAACGCTACCATGAATAGGTCCATAATGTGTCCTTCATGATGCATACAGTGATGTTCACATTGGAAATTTGACAGATGATATTTTGGAGTTTTGACTGTCTAAGTTTATACACTACGGGTCCACCTCCAGCACAGCAATGTCCCATTCAACTTTAATAAAGAACCAGCATATTCAAAAGAGTCGTAGAAAACATCTCACCATAACATGTATGTATACGTTTCCACGGTGAGCATAAAACACATTTTCAGTCATCATATCAATGCCATGTTACACTGTAACACGTTGAACACACATAATGTCACATGACGATCCTCGGTGATGCATTTCATGTACAATACTTGTGTCCTGTTGCTGTCAATCGTTAAATTAAGTTTATTAAATAAACATAGATACACCATCAGGCTGATCTCTTCTCTAGCCTCATGAACATATACATAATATTTCTTATTTTAAATTTCTGTAAGTTTCATGTTGTCTTATTTTTTCTTTAAAATTAAAATTTGGTCACTGTTCTTTATGTGTCAGTAAACCGGTTCTTCTTTGACAGCTATTAATAGCATATATTTTGGTGTGGTTGTGATAAAATCATTTGAACCAAGAAGATTTGTGCTTTTGGTCCTCAGTCATATTCTGTGGTAACGTAAAAAGCAAACGGATGCACATTAATAAAGTTGTCTTAGCTTGTATATCTACTGACAATCAACACATTCCCCAGACTACTATAAAGGTGCCACAATGCTTTAATGTGATTCATAACATTGTCACTAGTGATGTTCTGAAGATGTTGAGCTTGAAGCTTGATTTGATATAAATATCTGGTAAACAATATGAGACGAGTACATATAGTAAACACATAATGCAACAATGATTAGGCAGAGTGAGGAAGTCAAAGGCAGCCGAGGGCCACGGCGACCGCTGGTGCCTCTCTCCAAAGTCAGAGTCCATTTCTCTTTATCAGTTGTTCAAACATCACATTATTCCATCAGAGTTGGGTTTTCCATTGTCCAGCCTCAGCAAGCCAAGTGGTCCGTACTCTATATGGTTCTAGGTGGTTGTTTATCCATAAAGCTCTCATATTAAACAATAATACAGTGTTTTTAAAACAAGGATTTCTTTTTTCAGAACCTTGGGTTCTGCAATCCCTTGTTCGCGTTTGTACCTTCAAATAAATTCACTTAAGCAACGCATAAAAACTTTCAAATGATTGTCTTTTCATAAAATACATATCACATGGAATAACCAATCATACGCGCTACACACAGTCATACACACGCACTCTTCACAGAGGAGAAAACGCTATTCAAGATGCCTGCAATGCTTAATATTGAGCAACAACTCTGTCAAATAGACAGAAAAAAAAAGAAGAGCAAAATACAAATAAACCAACAACAACGAAATCAAAGGCTCGTCCTCAGGGTCCTGTTGTTATTGGAAGGAGAGCCGTGTGTCAAACAAAAGAGGAGAAGCCCGCGGTAGGTGCCTGAGCGGCACAGCCCAGGCTGCTTGGGGGCCGGTAGAGGGTGCCGTGCTGGCTGGGGGGTTCGGAGGACAGCAGGGAGGGGGTGGGAGTCCGGCTTCCCTTAGACCTGAACAGAGTGCCCTGGCCCTGGCACTGGGGCTGAGGGGACGGGGCGCTCTGGGGGAGGAGGGGCGGCAGGGGGGGCACGGGGGGCGGGTGCGGCCGTGACTCCTGCTCGACCAGGGGCTCGGGCTGGGAGTAGCCGTACGCCGGCGGGCGAGAGACGCCCTTCTGCTGCCGCCGCCAGGAGTTGTAGTAGGTGGGGTCGCTGATGTAGTGGTTGACGAAGGAGTGGGTCTTCTGGCGGCTCTGATCCATCTCATATTCGCTGTCGCTGCCCTGTGAGCCAATCAGTTAAAAGACTGTGAGATTACCAATCAGACATATGTTTACTACACAGACAGCAACATTAACATGCTCTCAAATCAAGGCTAATTCTAATACAGCACCCTCACTGTCAAACTGCACAATACTGGGTCATAACACAGCAGGATGTATCTACTGAGAGACAACTGGAAATCTATGAATCCATCAAGCAACTCTACGGGGCAGACAATCACTTCTATTGAGCATCTTTCACACATACAGCTCACCCATACCTCTGCGGAGCACAGAAGTGATACCCGTACACATAAGTGTCCTAGAATTGGACAGAAACAACATTTACAGGATTCATTTGCTTTTTGTTGCCATATAAAGGCCTAGACACACCAAGCCGACGTCAAAGAACTACATCGCCTTTGTCTTGGCCGACAAGTTGCATTTGAAGTTTCTATTGGCTCCCCCGGACCCTTTGACAGAGTGCCATGGACCCCTGGGGGTCCCCGGACCCCACTTTGAGAATCACTGCTTTAAACCATCAGTCTTGCACGTTACAAACGTTTGTGTGGGTGAATGCTGTCGCCATTCCAGCACACTGAACTGGCTGAGAAACACAAACAGTTAAGAAAGAAAAAAAGAGCAAATTGCTCTCACAGACAACATTACAGACTTGGCACATTTGTGTGCCTGACAAGTGCCTGCACATCTACTGCTCTATTGAGGCACTACAGCTGAACAGATGTTGAAGCGCCATTTATTTGCTCAAGTGGCAGGTAAACAGTGGGAGGCTATGCAGAGGAAAAAGAATAACACCAGTTTGTGTCTCCCACGAGAGCGCTGTTTGCTCGAAGCGGGTTGAACAATGTTTTGACTGTGCAGGTACCAGATAAATTGGCCGGGGAGACCCGGCGCGAGTGTGGGAAGACACATGTTTGCGATCTGCTACAATCAGCTCCTCTGCCTTTAGCATCCATCATCACTTCTATCCTTCCCTGTCCCTTCACCGGACCTCCCTACTCCAACACACACACACTGAGCAGAGACCCAGCAGCCCAGATTAATACAACATTTCCTGTTTGAGGAAAATTAATTAGTTGCGAAGACATTTCAAGTCACACGAGACATGAGAATTGGCCCAGTACTTCCTTCCCATGGGCCAAATCAGTATTAAAAGTCAGATCCAGAGATGTCAGCCATGACTAACAGAGGATATTTAATTTTCGAGGTTATCCACTCGAGGCAAATGTCTTGCTGACTGTCATTTTCAGATATTCCGCTTCATTATTAGACAGCCATCGAGTTGTTGCATGTAGAAAAGCAGTGATCATGACAAAAAAGATTGGAGGTTATCAAGCAGATAGACGGCGAATGTGACAAAAGTATTGGAAAGGTTATGACTCGGCCCTGGAGGACTTTGTCACTTTGACAAATTCAAACAGTTGAATTTTACTTTCTAATTTCAGCTCATTGCCGATTCCAGACGTGGAGTGGGCATGGAGCCACAGGCCAGGGTCAGAGCTCACCTGAGAGTCGGATATCTCAGAGGGTTTCTCGGTCAGACTGCTGCTCTCTGCCGGGATCAGGTCATTGTACTTAGTGCTGACGTCCTCATCGGAGTAGTGCAGGCTTCCAGGACTGGGTCTGGGTGGAGACCTGGACAGATGGAGACAGAGACAGAGTGTCTGTGAGAGATAGAAAGCAAAACTGAGAAAGAGAGATGGAGCTAATGGTTATATAAGAAAAGCGTTTCATTTGATCATCATCATTGTTCACTTTGGGAAACAGTTTTCTCTTCTTTTGAGAACATAAAATGCCTCCTTATTTGTGTGACTGACACCACTTGGCTGCAAAATACTTCTAAAAATGAAAAAGCTTCACATCCAACAGTCAGTGGGATCAATATGCACAGATTCAGTGTAGTGTCATTTATTATGAAAATGAAACTGATATCTTAGTTCAGACAGGGATTCGATTCCACTGTTAGCCGGCCATTAAATGTACGTTATTGCTCGCTATAAGCACCATAGATGTGGTTTCATTAGGGGCCTACTACTTTTACTACTACTACGTTGTAAAAGTGAAGCGAAACTTAAAAGCAACACGTTCTAACATGACGTAAAACTGAATGAAATGTCACGTTTTTAACTCAAACAAAACTTCTTTAGGTTTAGGCAACAAAACCACTTAGTTAAGTTTAGGGAAAAACATCATGTTATGGCTTAAAATAAGTCAAAGTGAAACTTACACCTTGTTGGTTTCACATGGGATGTGAAACCTGGTCTCCAGGTATAAAAGGTCGCTGTCGTCTTCTTTTATACCTTCTTTCAGTGATCTACCATGTGAATAGATGATAAAACCTACTATTAACACCTTTTGCGTTACTTTTGGACTGCCCGGGGACGGCGTGTCAATATAAGCTTGTTACATGCATAGTGTCCTTTCAAAATAAACTCCCGTCTTCACAGGAAGTTAGGTTTAGGCAACACAACCACTTTGGTAGGGTTAGGAAATGGACGTGGTTGACGTTAACTTCACTGACTTGACTTACGTGACTAACTACGTACGTGACAAAATAAGTCAACATTAATTCCAGTTTCACACGGGACGCGAACACCAGTGTCCTGGTTGAAAGTCTTGTGTTTCTTTGATCCATCCACCACCACTCCTGCCCGACCTTAGCGGACTTTCACGCTAATAATACGTCACTTGCTCCGACCGTCTAACAACACAGCAGGTGGGTTTACATTGCAGTTAGTTGAAAGCCTGGCTCGTCACAAACTGTTGCTAAAAGGTACCTCCGTGTGTCGGTATGACGAGTTCGGAGTGAGAACGGGTCGCTATTACACAAAGCGTTTTGGTCTTTCGTCATATTGTTTTGCTATTTCCCTCTGGTCTTTGCAAAGTGTCAGTTTGGCAGCTGGGGGCCGAGGTCTGCCAAAGTTCAGCTGACCTCAACCGTCATGCGCTGCACAAACAGGCTCCTGTATGAAAACATTATGAGCATCTTCATGAAAGGCTTCTTTGTGGTGATTAGAGCTGAATGGCTGTACAGATTGAGTCAGTCAGAGATTTAGACCTCCTGCAGTAAAGCTGCGTAACAAAGCATTGCCCCTTAGCTCTTTATGAGCGCGGGTCAAGTAAAAGTCTCCATAGCTTCTTTTATCTCCACTCATTAAGTCCATAAAGTGAAGCAGAGAGAAACATCTGTGCAGACAATTATTATTCTCCTTCTGCAGTAATGACTGCTGCTGCATTCAAGGTCTGCTGGGATTGAATTGGACGGTCAGAGGGCAAAAAACTGGACCACCACCCCTCACATCACTGTGCTACATCAGTGGGTTCAGTATGCAACTCGGGCTAACACAGCATTAAGAGAAGAGTCTGCTCGGTTGGTTTTCAGAAAAAAAGATTTATATAAAGTAGGAATGGCATGAAAGTAAATGTTTAAATGATCTGAAATGGAAAACGTTGTATGTGGGGGCAGAATAGACAGGCATAAAACGCTGCGATGTCAAGTGTAATATTAAGGAATAAAGCAGACAACCTTGACGGGCTTCTCAAATAAAAATTAATATGTTCTGAGATATATGCGGGAGCTAAATCACGGGGAATGCCAAGAACAGGAAGCTTAGAAGACAAGACATGACAACGGCCATGAAAGGGTTGACACAACAAAGAGACATCTCCTCTGGGTTAAAGGGGATGACGTGAGGGGGCGGACTGTGAAAAAAAAGGAAAACAACCATGTACTTCAGACAAGGTTGAGTCAGACATTAAAAGGACGGGGCGACGTGAGCGTAGGGGAGGGGCGATGGATCCTACTACTCCAAAATGCTGCCAGTGAGCTTTGAATTATTTAGGAGCACTGTATTTTCTCCCATTGCCTTATCCGTCTAATACATCCCTCTCTCCCTCACGCCTTCAAATATCCCGTAGGGAGCCCTCCCACTCTTCCTCCTCAGTCTACAGATCATTAGCAGAGAGTACGGCACCAGATTGGAGCTCTTCAAAAGAGACGGAGCAACTCGAGGCCCTTTGATCCCCCTCTTTGGCCTCCTTGGTCAAGGAGAAAACAGCACAGATTCCGCTGCCCTTAACGCAGCCCTTCTAGCACATTCCTCCATAATGTGCAAAAAACAACATCTTTTGCTGTGACAAGAAGCAGACTCTGGACTCAACCCCCCCAAGCACAACCACGTGAACCATCCATCCAGTCACCGATTATGTGTGACCCATGTCTCCACACTTCTTGTGTTTGTGAAATCCCTCTTATCTAATGTTTGCCTAAACATTACCACAGAGCCAGCCTGTCAAAGTCCTGCTTTGACGGTCCGAAGGACATGTTCTCATACCCGACGGTGTCGCACTTTATGTCGAGACGAGCTCTCACAGCGCCGCACTCGAGAGATACTCAGGCCGGTGGCCAAAAGAAAAAATGGCCGGCTCTGACCCATAGGCACCCTTTGTCTAAAGCGGTGATGGACAGACAAAGAGCGATGCAGAAGCTCATGAATGCTAATTAGCTGGTATTGTGCTGCCCCCTTGTATAGATTGTGGCTCGACACAAACACTGAATATCAACGAGGGCAGCGGAAGGAGGCTCAAATCAGCAGCTGGGCTCCTCGAGGCCCTGTTCGTTCTCTCTAGACTGACAGACTATTGTGAGGGAACAACGCACTACTACACTATTAATTCTTGTCTGTATCAGAAGTAACACTTATGTAACACTGAACTGGAAGACAAAACTGAAACCGAGTTAACCTGTTCCACTCCTTGAGGGTGCCGGCGCCCTCCGCCGACTTTACCGTCTTTCAGAGGCTGTAGCGGGCTCAGTTTTAGAGCTAGAGTGAAGGAACTGGTATGAAACTAGATGACCTCGGAAACCCACTGGTACCAACCATGTCATGCTAGCATGTTGGGAAGGAAGCTAAATAACGCTCCGAAGTTAAGCTAAAATTTTGGGAAAAACTTTTCAAAAGGGTCCCTTGACCTCTGACCTCAAGAAATGTGAATGAAAATGGTTTCTATGGGTACCCATGAGTCTCCCCTTTACAGACATGCTCACTTTATGATAATTACATGCAGTTTTGGGAAAAACTCATGCAGTTTTTTGAATGCAGTATAAATGTGTTATTTGTATATTTCTGCATACTGGGGTCCCTAAACAGTCTTGGAATCACATAAATTGGGTATCACTGTAAAGCTGAGACTCTTGTAGATCCAATGAGCACAATTGTATTCAAGTGTGATGATGTTAGTCCCCATAGTAGACATTTCATTGGAGTGAGACCATTTTTTCCAAACTTGACCTCACTGTATAAAATGACCTGTGGTGACCTCTAGGATAATCACAGCGTCATGAAACTTTACAGCCACAAACAATAGACCTAGAGCATTCAGAGGATGGATGGCTTTCCTAGGTAGATTGACAATAAGGAGGTTTCTGAGCAGTTTACACAACAGAAGTGCTCGCTATCCAATCGCCGAAAAATGCAATTCTTACAGAAATCTCCAAATGTCAAAAGTTTTTGAAACCAAATCACAGCATGGCTTTTTCTATGGTGTTCCTCAAGGCCTTGGTGTCTTAATGTGGTATTTTGGAGGGACTATTGATCATTTTTATTAATTCATGAGTGGTAAAAAATGGTTAAATTTAGCACCAAATCTGTGTAACAAATGGTATCAACCCAAAAAATGCTGCAACAACTTATGAGACATAATAGAGCATGGGAATGACCATCATATACTTATATCATAATGTTCTAAGCAATTATACACTTTAAATATGTATTCAAACTTGACACACAGTGCTGAGCTGCATCTCAAATTAATGTTCAGGTTCCCAGCTTTCAGATGATGTACACCACTTCTATGTGACATCTACTGTTGGCCTGCTATCTGCCCCTAAAGACACCCTGCGCCCCCCGCCCCCTTAAAAAAGACAGAAATGGGTCTATGATAAAGAGAGGTGGAGTGGAAAAGGTTAATATGTTTGAGAAGTGGATTCTGTGCATGCAGGAAACGGATGCAACAGTCAGCTGAACTGATTGATTGTTGGTCACTGACCTTGTGTAGATGCCGTTCTTGCGGCAAAAGGAGTTCTTCACGGAGAGGCGTCTGTTGTTGAGCTCCAGCGAGGGGAAGCGTCCCTCGTCCAGGCGCACCATCTCTCCGTGGGTCAGAGGCAGCGCCGTGCAGTTGGAGTGGTTGCCTGGACAGGGGTATGAGGACGACACTGTGTGGGTCGTGGGATGAAACAAGTGATTTGTGATCTTCAGTCAAATCTAGAATCAATTTCAGTCTCAAGGATGAGTTGAACACAACACAATAAAGTATGGGGCTTGAATTTAGTTCTTTTTTTAACAGTTAAAGGTACAGTGTGTAGAATTTGGCGGCATCTAGTGGTGTGGTTGCAGATTGAAACCAACTGAGTACCTCTCCGCTCACTCCTCCATTTCCTAGACTGCGGTAACGTGAGCCGCTGAGTGCAAAACCGTGGTAACACCGTTCGCCTCGCTCAGACGCCATCCTTACCATAATGACTACTTTAGGAGCAACCGAGGTCAGACGGCGGCTGGTGGTACCACGGTTTGCACTCTGCGGCTCACGTTACCGCAGTTTCACAAGTGTGTCGGAGAACTAGGGTGGCCTTCAGGTAACGTAAAAAAATATAGAAACATGGCGTGAAGAGGACCCACTCCCTATGTAGATATGAAGGACTCATTCTAAGCTAACAAAAACACAACAAAAAATTCTTATTTTCAGGTGATTATACACTAATAAAAACATAGTTCTGAATATTATATTCCAGTTCTGCTAACAGATCCCCCGAAATTTTACACACTGTTCCTTTAACTAGATTTTTTCTAAACAGAAAAACAAAAAAAAAAGGTATTCTATTCATCACATCCTCCTCAGTTTACAAAACAAGCAAAAATGCTGCTTTTTGACAGTCAGTCAGGCCCACTGTCCGGTCACGGCCTCCAGCAAAACAAACAGACAGATCAGCTTCATGGCTGAGGGGTTGAGAGGAGGCTAAGAAGTCCTCTTTGTGTCCCCGCACAAACACAGCGCTTGTCTGAACTGGTCTCACCAAGCCCTGTTTACTGACCCTGGTAACCACTGGCACCATGCTAAATGCTGAATAAGCTAAAAAGTCACTGATACGAGGCTTTATGAAGGCTTGACCTGACCCTTCACTTCTCCCCTTCCTGTCTCACCACTCTGCCCATCTCCTCCATGCTGCTGGGTGACTCGACCACGTCTAAAAGATTAGCCCCAAATGCCCTCACTGTGAATACTGGCCAACCATACTGTGAAATATTAAGTCTCCTAACATTGATTAACTTATGTTTTTGGATTTGAACTCTGATAAAGAGTTTCTCGGAGCAGCAATGTCACCTGGGATAATTCACAATCATGAAAATCGGCTTCTTGATACAGTGGTGCGAGCGCCGCTAGTGCTGTAGTTATATAATTACTCTCAGTCTGACTAATGACCTGAGCATTAAACCACTGCCAAGCCATTTATCCCCGTATTGATCCTCGCTGCAGTTAAACATGAACAATAATGTTTATTCACCTGCCTGTGTCAGCTGTTTCACCGGTAGCCTTTACTCTCATCTTTCCCCTGTCAGCCAAACAATGTTCAGAAAAACCAGGG
Source organism: Adelosebastes latens (assembly GCA_916700685.1). Taxonomy (NCBI): domain Eukaryota; kingdom Metazoa; phylum Chordata; class Actinopteri; order Perciformes; family Sebastidae; genus Adelosebastes; species Adelosebastes latens. Next base: position 23,408 of record CAKAKR010037384.1, read on the forward strand.
TAATTTGTCTAATTGTGTGAGCCTTCACAATCCAATTTTCTGAAAATAGACTTTGGATGTGCAATCGTTAAAATGCAGTTCTCAGCAGAGCTGTCCACGAGGAAGAAAAATACCAGTCGATAGCTTAAGTTGCAGATGCAGACGGAGAAACTGAGACGTTAGCAGACGGTCGTACCTGAGTCTGTTTTTTTGGTGTATTTTTTACTCTGCCCTCGGATGATGAGGATGAACACGAGGAGGAGGATGAAGATGAGGCCCACCAGGGCGATCACCACCAGGAACCACCACTCCTCGTAGAACGGGGACACTTTCTGGGCTGAACACACAACAAATGATACACATTAATAAACAGAAACAAGTATTGTTTTGTTGACACATTATTGTTCAGAGTAAAGTACCTGATATAGAGGGGGAGGGGGCGCTGGGGGATCCGTAGCCGTAGTCGTTGACTGCAATCACTCGAAAGTCATAGGTGACCCCCTCTCGCAGCATTTCCAGGTTAAGTGTGTAGGACGTCACTTCTTTAGGGATGTCTTTGATAAGGATATCCCACAATCCTTCATCTAAAGGCAAGATGAGAATGAATAGGAAACACTTGGAACTAAGGCTGTCAATCAATACAAATATTTAATCGTGATTAATCGCAAATCAATCGCACATTTTTTATCTGTTCAAAATGTACCTCAAAGAGAGATTTGTTAAGGATTTAATGCTCTTATCAACATGGGAGTGGAAAAATATGCTGCTTTATGCAAATGTATGTATATATTTATTATTGGAAATCAATTAACAACACAAAACAATGACAGATATTGTCCAGAAACCCTCACAGGTACTGCATTTAGCATAAAAATATGCTCAAATCATAACATGGCAAACTTGAGCCCAACAGGCAACAACAGCTGTCAGTGTGTCAGTGTGTTGACTTGACTATGATTTGCCCCAAACTGCATGTGATTATCATAAAGTGGGCATGTCTGTAAAGGGGAGACTCGTGGGTACCCATAGAACACATTTTCATTCACATATCTTGAGGTCAGAGGTCAAGGGACTCCTTTGAAAATGGCCATGCCAGTTTTTCCTCACCAAAATTTAGCATAAGTTTGGAGCGTTATTTAACCTCCTTTGCGACAAACTAGTATGACATGGTTGGTACAGATGGATTCCTTAGGTTTTCTAGTTTTTGTATGATACCAGTATCTTCAATATAGCTTTAAAACTGAGTCCGCTACAACTTAAAAATCCCCCAAACCCCAAAACTGTTTATGTATTGTATGTGGGGCTCACCAGAGGGTCTGGCCTCGATGACGTATCGTGTGATGGGCGCACGGCCTTGATCACCGCTGGTCCAATGCAGCGTGAGGGCAGTGCCATACCGAGAAATAAAGGGTTCCCCGGGAGGGCCTGGGGCTCCTTGGGAAGACAAAAATGGTGGATAGTTATAAAAAAAATGGCTTCCTATGAGTCTAAAAGATGATACTATTGGCATAAATATCAGAAATGCATCCTAGATTTAGAGAGCCCCACCTTCTCCAGGCCCAGTGGTGATGTTGGCCTCCACCTCGGGGCCATATGTGAGCGTCTTGGCCCGGATGCGATAGTTATAGGTGACTGCATCCGCCAGGTCTTTGATCTTCATCCACAGGGGAGCGCTGCCCTTCACATCTACTGTCACTATCTTACTGACACCTGGAGTGCGAGGAGAGGAGTCTGTACAGGAAACACTAAGACTCTAGAATGCTGCTTTCTACAAGCGACACATAGCAACAAAGCTTTTTTGCATATGAACAGACACACAGTCAAACAAAGAGTTAGAAGACTACACAGACAGGCATATCTTTGCATATATAACAGAAAGGGTCTATTATCCAGCAGCCTTCTCGATATCCAGATAGGAAGAGACACCAGGACCTTTTTATAATAGACCAATTGATATTCCCTGTCTTAACTGCTCTGTTCGGCTTTGCTCTGGGTCCATTAGCGGATAGCCGAGGGACCGCAGCATGCCTCGGCTCAGCATTCCACCTCTGCTCCCAATTACTTGACAATCTGGTCCAGGCAACCACACTTAACCAGCTATTAGCCATGTTTCTCTCAGCAAGAGAGGAAGCTGTGCAAAGTCTCACCAGAGCATTCCAACATATTTTATCAGACGTGCCATATACGTTACTGCGGGGCCTACACTCACCTGTAACAGATTAGTGCACGAGCTTAAGCAGCGCGAGTTAAAACAGAATATGGTAACTAGGAGAGAGGTTGTAAATCACAGTCTGGGAAAAGTCAGCTGAGGAATGTCAAGAGACACGACAGAGTTGTTAGGCTCCAGGCGGAGCTTCTCACCATCGACTGGAGTGCAGGGCTCGTAAACCAGGCGGTAGCCCTCGATGATGCCGTTTGCCTGCTTGGGCTCTCCCCAGGACACGTTGACAGACGTGGTGGTCAACTCGCTGAAGTGGATGAAGCTCGGAGCAGTCGGCGCTTTTGGCGAAGAAAGTGAGAAAAGAGGTGATGAGAGTTTGATCTCTTCAGAGAATGGAGACAAAACACTACATACACTCATTTGTACATTTTCAGTGTTAAAATTCTGTAATTAATGTACAAACTTTGACACAAATGAATAAGAACAAATAAATATTTATAACACTGTGCAGCAAGCAATTTGAAATTCAGCAGTCTTTCATAAGTCGGAACCAGGGTTATTATAATAAACTAAAACTGAAACTAAAACAAAAATAAGCAGTGAAAAATATTCGTAGTAAACTTAAACAAAATGTTGTTGTTCGTCTTTCGGCTGCTCCCGTTAGGGTTCATTGGATTATTGATTCGCACATTGATTTGGAACAGGTTTTATGCCAGATGCCCTGCCGGACGCAACTTGTTTTGGTGGTGGGAGAACCCCGGAGGAGAAACCCACGCAAACACAGGGAGAACATGCAAACTCCAACCTGCAACCTTCTTGCTGTGAGGCGAAGGTGCTAACCACTGCTCCACCGTGCCGACCAAGTAAACTGAAACTGGATAAAAAACTATATTCTAGAACTAAAACTAAACTGGAACAATATTGCCAGGGCAAAAAACTATTAAAAATAAAATTGAACGTAAATTAATTTCAGTTTTACTTTTTTTTGGATATAATATATCACTACCAAAAAAAGGAGACAGCATGAATTTCCGTCAACTCTTAATGTTGAACCTCAGAAATTGAACAGACTTGACCTTCCAGGAGATGGCACTACGCCGCAATTGCTTCACATCAGACACTAAAGTAGCGCGAAGATTAAACATTATAGCCATTCCTACTAGAGGTAATTGGCTTGGCCGACAGAACGTTTTACAAGCTATCGTTATCGGGCGAACTGGGCTCCGATAGTGGCCGATGGCTGTGCGGCCTCCACCAGTCACGCGGGGACGTACTGTACATCACCTTTTTGCATGGAGGCTCCATACACAAGGTCAAGGTGGAGAGGGGGAGTTTATTTCTCTTGAATATAAAATGCAACACTATCAGCTCTTTGTCCACGATACAAGACAGGGAGGAGAATTAATCATTCAACTGCCTACTTTAATTTGCTTACCAATTTGGCATTCTCTCTTCTAGGTAATCCAGCCACGTAACCATCCATTCATGAAATGAAATTACACACTTTAGGATCCTCCTGACCAAGGGAATATGCACCAACGTGAATGGTTTGTAAGAGTGGCATTTAACAACGTAACGGGACGCGCAACAGAAGTAATACTGGCCAGTCATACTGTAAGCCACAAAACAGCACATTGCAAATAAATAGAACAGATTCCAACGACCCGACCCCGGATAAGCGGTTGAAGATGGATGAATATTCCAACGATGCAATTCATGAAATAACACTTCAAGATATTCTCTTATGAATGATTAAATTCAGAGTGGCAAGTAACTGATTTATCAAAAACAGAATATGCAAAAGTGGCTGCTGCAGAAGTAAAGAAGATATCGGCCGATTAATCGTCTATCGGCTTTTTCCTGCTCCAAACTATCGTTATTATATCAGCCTTTAAAAATCCACCATCGGTCGACCTCTAATTCCTACACAGTGCTCCAACCATGTATTTTGTATATATATATGTATATATATATACATAGCTACATACTTCTGAGACATTATACCTGGCCCTAACAAAACCAAACTACAACTACTGTAAAACAGCCTGTACTGTAAGCCCTACCCTAACCCTAATCATGTCTGAAAAACTGAAATTAAACTAAAAGTAGCAACCACACTCTAAAAACCAACTAAAACTAAACTTAAATGCAATCGAAAAGTCAAAACTAAATTAAAAACTAATTGAAAATTCTAAATTATTATAACCTTGGTCGCAATACTACTTTGGCACATTTTCAACAGCAGTTATTTTCCCCATTTGCTCCAATTTCTCAAGACATTTGGGTGAATTATACTGGCAAAAAAAATAGATTTGGGCCAGAACGACAGAGGCAGAAAATTCTGTAATTAATAGGGATGGGGATCGATCATTTTTATTGATACCATTTTCTAAACTGCTTAACGAGCCGAGTCTTTATCGATACTTTTCTATTATTTGGTGAAAAGACGAAACGACTATAAATTCTTAACATAACTGGTATCGCTTTTATTGCTTAACTGTGAGTCTGTGACTGATTTCTGAACATTAGAATGAAATTTGCCTAACCTTCAATAAACTGATGCTGGGCATTTATTTGAAAAGGAATACACAGGACCCCGTCAACATAACGTATAACTATGACAGCAACCAACTGACCAAATGAGAAATGAAGAGAACAAATAAATAACCTAATTTTTTACTTATACTATATACTTTACAGCAAGCAATTTGAAGTTCAGCAGTCGTCAGTAGATATCTGAGCTTCCATATGTCACTATACTAATTTAGCACATTTTCAACAGCAGTTACTTTCCCCTATTTGCTCCAAACTCTCAAGACATTTGGGAGAATTACACCGGCAACAAAAGTAGATTTGGGCCAGTACGACAGAGGGAAATCCAGAGGCAGTATGCTCATAGTCTGAAACAAAGTCCCGTTATGCTAGATGGCAGGAAACAGAAATACTAGGATTAAAAGTGAGAGCGGTTTCATTGTTCATTGTTCTTTATCAGAGCATGAATAACAAAATGTTTTGTGCATGTACAAACAGGTACCGCGGTGTACAGCTCAGATCAATGCGAAAACGAAATCCTATCATTGTTTGAAGAAATGAGTCACTGAAAAGCAAACTGGAAGTCGACACCAGAGTGCAGAATCACTGTGTGACCTTGATTGAGAGCTGTGAGAACTGACCCAGCCCAGATCCAGCTAAGTGTCGGGATTTTGCCACAATTCTGAATAAAATTCACAAAAGCTTGTGTTGGCTCGCTTCCCAGTACCCTGCGGTGCAGAGAGCCAAAATTCCTGCCTGTGTTTTTTAAGTTCTCAGCACTTTGTACCCCTCGCCAATGTCACAGCCTTCAAGGGGGCGAAAAAAGACAAGAGAAATTTATACTGGAAACTGTTTTTGTGCTGAAACCGCAGTGGAGGGACTCTCGCTAGCTGGTAAACACAGGCGTCTTTGTGCAGTTGCGGCCAAAAAAACTAATCTACATGTGTCCCCCGCACTCTGTATTCACTGCTCCTCCGCTGTCATTAGGCTTCCACCCTCGTGGCTTGTCCTGGATGAAGGGGCCAAAAACACTCTGATCTCTTATGCTACATCTCACAGGACCAAACTCTTTAGTGAAAATGTTCTATTTCTTGGTGAATACGAGGAGCGGGGCTTACAGTATTTCTCTTAAAGCTGCAGCACTTTTGTGCAACACAGTGAATAAAAATGAAAGTACTCATCATCTATTCTTTTGTAGGGAACCATTTGTGACTGAATAGAAGGCCAACTTTGAGATACTACTCCACACAAGCACCCTTGAGCACCATAAAATAGTGAGGAGGAGTATCATTGTGCAGACGACAGAGGGAGACAGACAGATGGGTATAAAGAAATACAGAACTGTGAAATGCTATAGAAGATCTGAGCTGCGAGATGAATGCCTCTGGTCTTTTTTGAAAAAACACTACCACATCTGGATTCGCCGCAGCTCACCTGCTTGCTGAGTGCGCCCTCTGGTGGGCAGGGAGCGGGGCCCGTCCCCTGCAGCATTGAAGGCTGCCACGCTGATCATGTAGGTGGTGTAGCCTGTCAGGTTTTTGAGCTTCACCCCGAGCTCCGGCAGGAACAGAGTACGAAGGCGCTCTGTCTCATTCTGGAGCTGAAACTCCCAGAAATAGATCTATGAACAGAGAAAAGGGGAAAAAAAATCATTAAAAAGATAAAAAATAAGAAAGGAATGATGTAAGTTTGGCTGATTTGCTGTAACACAGGAAAAAGAAAAGAGACATTATTGATACCTTATAACCCTGTATGTCCCCGTTCTGAGCATCCAGAGGAGGAGGGTCCCATGTGACATCCAGCTGTGTGGCTGTTGAGGACTGGACCACCACATTTTGAGGAGGGGATGTTGGGACTACAATGGAGCAGAGTGTAATCACTTTTTCTATAGGCCTTGCTTAACATCTGAGAAACGAAGATTAAAGGTAGAGTAGCACACACGCTGCACAGCGAGAGAATAAACCTACCCGCCTCTCCAACAAACACTTCCTGTGGTGCACTGCTGGGACCTTCCCCCACAGCGTTATACACACTGAGACGGATCTCGTAGCGTTTGTGTTTCCTCAAATCTGCGAAGAGAGAACCCACAGCAGCATTATAATGGAACAGTTAAGATCAAAAAAAGAAAAGTTCCTCCAGAGAGACACACAGTCATAGTGATGCTCGTGGCAAGACAACATCATGAATTGAACAAAAAAGACAGAGAGGGTGGAATTGTAGAGGCAAAGTGATGAAAAGACGGGGTTGTTGTGGGGACACGGGGAAGATTTGTCAGCGATTAAAAAGAAAGAAGACACTGAAATAATGATAGGGCGGCTTGGAGAAAATTAAGTCATATACACATCTTAAGAATCGTCGGCGGCCCCTCAGCGGGTACGGCTGAGTGGGAGGATGGCGCACAGGCGCAGATGCTGTAAATTTTTATACAAATGGCATGCAACAGATGACATGCAAACAGATGGAGATTGACGGAAGAGAGGCATAAAGGGACTTACTATCCAGTTCATACTGGGTGAGCGAGGATTCACTCAAGTTCCTGACGCTGTAAGGAGCTGGAGTTTGGATAGAGGATGGGCAGGATTGGGGAAACAAGGATTGGGAAAAGAGCTGCAATATTAGCTGCTATTTAATAAAACACACCACAGGCCTTACTGATAGCATCAAAAGCAACACTTTGATGTAAATGTAAGTACATTTAAGACTCCGGGTAGCACCACTTTCTGCGGAGTAGTTGATGGGTAAGCAGTGAAAAAGTAAACTCACCAGTGAGATCAGCCCAGTTGGCAGAGGGGCTGTTAACTGTGCGGACAGTGAAGCTGCGAAGCCGGTCGTAGTGTAACTCCCGGTACCGGACCCTGAACCCCAACAGGACTCCATTTATGTGATCCTCAGAGGGAGGCTGCAAAAAGAAGAGGTCTGCTTAAAGGGACAGTTTGGGTGTTTTGAAGTGGAGTTGTATGAGGTACTTATCCATATTCAGTGTATTACCTACAGTAGATGACAGTTGGCACGCCCCCAGCTTGGAGAAGCAGACAGGAGTTACTTCACAGAATCAAAGCAATGTACTGCTGTGGACGGGGCCGGCAGCAAAACATATTTCAGCCAAAAAATCAATATCAGTCTAAGTGTACAATATATTTAGAATATTTTCATTGCTATACCGTGCAGTCAGACAGCCCTTTCCAAAGGGGAACTGAAGCCGTTGTATCCATCTATGCTCTCGCCAAAGCCACCAGACTCCATTGGAAAAAACAGTAATTTTACATCGCCGAACACTGGGGTTGCTAGTCTATCGCTGTCTTGATCGGATAGTTAGTTTGTGCTATAGTGTGACTTTGGTGAATCCGAACTAATCAAATACAATAACACGAACAAACTTAGGCCCGACTCATCAGACAGAGCGCGTTTTAGCAGCCTGGGGCGGCTTTTTGTAATTGTTTTCAATGAGATTGAAGCGCCTTGTGCGCTGCTCTTGCGCTGCTGAGCGCCTCGCCCTCGTGTTTTTACAGGAGCGCCCTGAACGCCTCGAGTTGAAAGAAATTCAACTCAGAGCAGAAAAGAGCCCGATGTCATTAGCTATTTTTTCTCATTGTTGTGACTTTTGCTGGATACCCGGAGCTATATGAGTTTACTTACCGTAGTTACCATAATCTGAACAGAAAACAGCTGGAAAACAGTGCGGTACCTGAGATTTCAGTTAAGTTGTTTTCATTATTTTAAACTGTACTGTTAACTATTTGGGCGGCGTACAGTTCATGGTTTGTAATATGGTAACATTAGCACTCATTTGGTGGTTGCCTAGCAACATATGCAATAAAAAGACGCAGCAAACTGCAAAAACTGCTCTCTCTGATCGGGTATTACAGTGTTTTTTTCAATGGAGTCTGGTTGCATCGGCGAGAGCATAGATAACGGTTTCAGTTCCCCGTTGGAAACATAGACTCTATAGCTGTCTCACAGGAAGGTAAACCAGCGAAAATATTCTAAATATAGAGTACACTTGAACTGATATTGATTTTTTTGTTGCTGTCGGCCCTGTCTACAGCTTGCTTTGCTTCCGTGCGGTAACTCCTGTCTGTTTCTCTGTACTGGGGGCGTGCCGACCGTCATCTACTGTAGGTAATACACTGACTATGGATAAATACCTCATACAACCCCACATCAAAACACCCAAACTATGCCTTTAATGCCCAATACTTAACAAACATGAATTCATCCTCCATTCACAAAACACAGCGCCAAGTAATTCAACGGCGTACCTGCCAGCGGACCAGCACAGACGTGGTGGTGTGAGGTGTAACGGACAGAATGGTCGGGGCTTTGTCTGGGGCTGGAGGAGATAAGGGGAGAAAAAAAGAAACGAGAATTTTGGTGTTAGCGAAACCAACCCAGCTGAGCAGAGTGATATATACTTCAAACAGTCTGCTGGGGAACAGCTTGAGAGTAAACACACGCACTGTTGACGTAGAGCATTCGCTGTGAAAATCCAAAGTCAAAACATGGATGTAAAGGCATTCGATTACAAAAGTGTTGTTGTACAAGTGAACAGCAAATCAGCGGATAGTGACGGCATGGGGACATGTCTAATTACTGCAGTCTTACCATCCTGTAGTGTCGTGATGGCCTCACTCTCCTGGCTGTACTCGCTGTCTCCAATGTCATTGGTGGCTTTTATACGGAACTGGTACGAAGTGAAAGGCTTTAACCTTTAAGGAGGAGAAAAAAAGTCAGAATAAAAACTGCTGACGTTTAGGGGGAATAAAAGCGGACTTTCACATTTACCTATCCACTATGTAGGAGTGCGTCTCGTGGCTGACTGATGCAGAGTGGACCGTCCAGTTGCTATCCGGCAGCTCTCTGTACTGGACTGTATAGTAACGAACTGGGGATAGGCCGTCGCTGCCTGGTTCCCATGACAACAGCACTTTGCGAGCCTGGACTTCCTCTTGAGGCACTACTGGACGGCTCGTTGGTTGGGGTCGGGCTGAAGGGCACACACGCACACATTCAAGGATACTCTCAAACTTAATATTTTAGAGGTGAATAATTCAAACAGCTGCGGTATTTTACCTCTTTTTTCTGTTGTGACCACCAGAGCCTCGGCGGCCTCGCCCCAACCCTTTCGTGTCTGAGCGGTGAGGCGGTACACATAAACCATCTCCGGTTTCAGTCCGGACGCCGTGTACTGTCGCGCGCTGGGGCTCAGCACGTCTACGGTGGCGGCGTTGCTGTTTGAAGAGTTTCTTCTGTACGTGATCTGATAGGCTAAAAGGACATATCAATATGAAGCCATGCAGAAACAAAGTTGAGCAAAGAGAACAATTTGGCTGCACTATAAAATCAAACAATATTGAGGGAAATTTCTTTTTTTTGGACCAGCACAAAAGTAAAATACTTTGTCTCGTGAGAATATTTAAGGTCGTAGAGGAAAGTCTGTATATTGCAAACTGACCCAGGATGATGCCGTTGGGCTGTGCAGGAGGCTGCCAGATGAGACGGACTGAGGTGGTTCTAACTTCTGGGAAGAGGATGCCGACTGGAGGGCCTGGTACTAGAATACATCAAATAAACAAATCAGGCAAGAGTATTAGACAGAGGTGCGACCAGTCACAAGTAAGTCTCAAGTCTTTGCACTCAAGTACCAAGACCTAAACTTTGAGTTTCGGGTCCTAAACAAGTCATAATGCGCTCTCATTTACGTCTGTAATTTTCAGACCCACATTTTGCATACTGCAATTGTTTTTTTGTTGACCACTGCATAGTTTTTGTACATAAACAAAAATATCTTTGGTATAATTTTTTTCAACTGGTGCGCAGTAATGCAACGTTAGCTCTTCATGGTTCTCTCCTGCAACGTGATTGGATGCTGTTGGATTGGTTCAAACAAAGTGGATCTGGGGAATTATGTAAGTGCTGGGAATGAATAGCATTAATTGTTTCAGGAAATGAAGGGAAATTGATTTGTGGCCCACTTTTTAATTAACATACTTTTTAACCTTTGGGCTCGGGGGACGATATGAAGTAAAGTCAATAGGTTCTAGGGCTGACCCGAATGCTTCGACGCTTTGACCGTTGGCATGGTATTCAACCTCAAAATCACTATTTGAATGCTTTGTTTTTTTATTTTTTATATACAAATATGTAATAATAATGTATAAATTCCAAAATAACCCATGAAATAAGGAATAATCCCACAACATTATTCATTATTCATATTCAACATGAATTATTATTAGTTATTCTCAGACGGATGTCGCTGTTTGTTGTGTGTAGAGGTGCGTGTGTGTACAGTAGTGAAACGGTGGAGACAGAGACAGACAGAAGAACATGTCAGCCTGCTGCTCCGCAAAGCTTCGATACCTTCAATTATTTCTCACCGAAGCTTCAAAGCCCAAAAAAATGGTATTTGGGACAGCCCTAATAGGCTCAAATCCAAGTGAAGTCACAAGATTGGTGTTGAGTTGCAAGTCTTTTTTGATTTTGTCAAGTCAAGTCTAAAGCCATCAAATTCATGATTTAAGTCTGACTCGAGTCCAAACCTCTGGTATTAAATGTGACATATAACACAGATAAGAAAAATGGACCAAGGAAATAAATCCATTTTAAAACAAGGTTAAAAAGAAACACTTTCTAGAACACGTTTCTTTATACAAGGTGTGATAAGTCAGAACATTTCAATCATTTGCTGAAAAAATAAGAACATTTTTGATAAATAGATTAGCAACAAGTGAAATTATCACATCACAGTGTCATTTGTATTTGTTTAGAGATTTATACAATTTCAAAACAATAGGCTGGTAAGATGGATGTGTTTACCATCATCCAGGGTCCTCTCTAAAATGGCCGGCGAGCTGCTCCTTCCGTCTCCTATACGCGTGAAGGCGAGGACCTGGATCTCATACAGGACGTACTTGCCAAGACCGGTCAGCTGGACGCTGTGGGTGGTGTTGCCCTCCACCTCCCAGAAGCTGGGAGCTGTGTCTGAGTCCTTCTCCTTATACACCACCTGAAATACACAGTGAATGATGATGTGATGAGGAAATTAGTAACAGGAAGATGTTTTTATGCTTTTGTTATAACTTTCAAAGTGATTTAACAATCTGCAAAATATTGATTGACCTTTGTACACATAGAGTGCTGCAAGAATGAATCCCAAAATCCAGAAATGAGTTCGCATTTTAGCACTTCTGGTTCCCTCGTCTGGAAGTCAATGTTTTTTTTGGAGCTATCCCATTGGATTTTTATCGAGGGAACCAGGGCGATGCTAACTTCCTGGTTGGCCTACAGAAATACGTCATCCCTGCACCACTCTATTATTCTGAAATAGAGATAATTCTCAGATGAATATGACTGTTGCCTGCTGACCTTGTACCCCAGGATGAGTCCATTGCGGTCAGCCTCTGGGACTTCCCCCCACCGTACCAGGATGCTGCTGGAGGTGGTGGCGAAGGCTGACACGTTGGTGGGGCCGCTGGAAGGAACTACAGTAAAGAGGTAAAGGACGGAGCTTAGCGTACTTCAAGCACATCTTAATACATGTATGGCTGCGTCCGAAATCACATACTATGTACTACATACCCAATATGTGTACTATCGTTCAACATACTTTTGTGTGAATAAACAGTTATGTGTATCTTCTCAGACGCACTGAGCAGTAAGTTACGTCGTCACTTCCGGCGAGCATCCTTGCCGGTTGGTGTCGGTAACCATGGTAACCCGTACCAACCTCATGTGACCAAAACAACAGTTTGTGAGAATCAAAGTCTGAACTAATTAAAAATGTATTACGCCTAGCAAAGTGAAATCTTACACTTACACTTAAATTGAAGCGTTACTGATGTTACAGAGCTGTCCGTCAACGTCTGTTATGAACGTTGTCGTCACTACCGCATTGCATTGTGGGATATTTATGCCACCGTAGTGTCCAGCGTTTGCATACTGTAATATATTGCGTACTAATGGTATCATACTAAGGTTTTGGACGTACTAAAACAATCTCACATACTATTTTAGCGTACTAAATAGCATGTTAGTGTGGAATTTCGGACACAGCCTATGTGTAAGGCACTTGTATGCATGTATTTCCTTCCTCACCAGACTCCCTGGTCCTGCCGTGGACCGGCTGGCTCCAGGGCCCAGAGCCGATACCGTTGATGGCCTGAACTCTGACCTCGTATTCCATCCACTCCTCCAGGTCCTCGATGGTGAACTCCCTCTCCAGCCGGTCCATGATGACGTGGGAGAGGACTCCCCCTTTAGACCCGGCTTTGGAGTACTGGACCCGGTAGCCAACGAGATCTGGGTTCCCATTGTACTCCCACTCTGGAAGAGGCTAAGAGGATTTGTTTTGTTTTTTATTCCACCAGTTCGAGCAGGATCAATACAAATGACATCATAACGGAGTGCATAACGAAGCAATAAGCCGTGAGAGGCCGTACTTCACGGTGACATTACAACAGCTAAGAGGTGTCGGGAAGAGAAGCTCTCAGCACTTAGTACTGCACTTAGTGGTTTTAACAAAATGTGGTAATACTCCATTGTCTTTAAATAATTGCACATTCATCTGTTAAATCAATAATACTATATAATCCTAATATGTAGCAGGCAATATAGATCTTGAGAGGCATAGGTGCAACAGGTTTGAGTGATTCATTAATATTGAAATTAACTGCAACTTAAAGTGTGTTTTCAGGGTGTTTGCAATCACTCTAAATGTCACTCTGCCAAAAACGATGATCTTAAAATCTTGTTTTCTAGTATGCAGTGTATCTAGCACTGACACATGGACATAATTGAGCGTGATAAGTGAAAGCACCTGCCTAAATATGTGCTGGGCTTATTTTTATTAAAGTGCTAGTGTTCTTGAAATTAATGTGGCCTTGACTAAGACCTCCACGGCCACGATGCGGACCACAAAGTTCGGTAACACTTAATTTTACAGGTCCGTAAATTTCATGGTAATTAGGTGATAATTAGAAAGTAACCCATTTTGAATTACCTCAATATTTACCTCAAAATTTATTGAAAATTGCTCTATTATAAACATTATTTAATAATTATATTCCGCTATTTCCCAATAGCTGGTAATTTATTAAATACATTTCCAGGAAAAGAATAAAAAGTTAATAATTAGCAAATAACTTTTTTGAAATTTCTGAAAAAACCTCCCTGAATCATGACATTAGCTACCAGGTTACATTTGTGTAGACAATAAGTCACACAGTTGTGAGATTTGTGCCTGATCAGAAGTGTCTTCTATTAGTTTTGGTTTTCCACCTCCGATGAAGAGCAGCCGCTTCTCAAGCCTAAGGGCCCTATTTTAATTATTATATGCCTTTTTAGCATATAATTATTAAATAATGTTTACAATAAAGCAATTTTCGATACATTTTGAGGTAAATATTGGGGTAATTAATAATTTAATAAAAAGATCACTTGCTAATTATCACCTAATTACCAAATTAAGTGTTACCCAAACTTTTACTAGAGCTTTTGAGAAGGGTCGCAATCAATGAGCTTTGTCATTTGTTAGAAGAGTCATATCAGACCGCTGACACCGCTGTGTTGTTAAATCCAGGTGACACGCACTCTTCATAACCCCGCAGGAGCTGCAGGAGTATCTCGCCTCTGTCTCTCCATCTGCCTGGCACCGACCAGGCACTGGCACGGTGATGATAATGGGCAGATGTAGCGAAGAATACATTGGCCAAGTGCTGACGCAGGAAGCCGCAATTATCAAGTACAGAGTGTGTGTGCGAGAGTACAAGGACAAATTTATAGAAGAAGGAAAAGGCAACATCTCATGAACAAAACAAAAAAGACCTAATGAAGTGTGCCAGATTCTAAACTTAAGTTTTGTGACAAGAGGGATGCTTGTGAGGTAGTTGAGTTGAAGCCAGCTGTCGTAGAGAAAGTCATCAAACTTTTTAATATATGAAAAAATGGATTTTTGTTATTTGGATGGGCAAAATGAAATTGCCTAAATCTGATTTGACAACGCTTATCTTATCAATGTTGTATCCAATTAATATCCCAAGGGCATTTTGCCAATTCAGTCCCAACATGATTTTCCATCAACGAGAAGGACAAAAGATAGCTTATGCGCATGCAAAGGCATACCTAATCCAGCCTAGTCTGAACAGGAACAACCCAGACGTGCTCCAATAATAATAATAATCGAATAAAACTCCACTAACTTCATACACAGGAACCAACGTGCAACGATTTCTGACAACTTACCACCCAGCGGAGCCACAGGCTGGTCTCGCTGGCGGTGCGCAGGGTGACATTGGCGGGGGAGATGTCCGGAGGGGCCTGCAGGGTCTCGATCTTCCTGGACGGCTGACTGGGAGGACTGGTGCCCACGATGTTCACCTGACGCATCCGGAACCTGGAGCAAAGGAAACCAGCGGATGGTGGATAAATCATCATAAAGGTGGGTGTTTAGTCAAGATCTGCTGCTGGTGATACGGGGAAAGGATTAGATTAGATTATTTAAGATTAGATCGAATTTGAATGATGCCCAAAAGGAAACTAGGTCATTGTAGTTGCAGAGAAGAGGATCTATTTATGAGTAGAGAAATAAAGAAATAATTCCAACAAAGTAAATCAAGATAAAAGATAACCAGTTTATTAGGTTAGCTGATTTTTCACTTTGCAACATTTTCATAATGTACTTTTTATAAGACGGTTGGGTAAGATTTTATTTCATATACAGCTAGGGCTGGGCAATTATTCAATATGATAATTTATCGTCTTTCAATGGAACCGTATCGTGATGGAATCATAAATCGAGATATCGTGATACACAATTACGTCGTCTAAATTGATAATAACGAGCACGTACTAACTTAAATTTCAGAAAATCTGATGTGAAATATTTTGAGGGAATATCATTTGAAGAATGGGGTTTTCTTCAATGTGACTAACAAACGGTGTTTATATGGAAATATTAGTTTTTTTTCCTCTATAATTTCAACTGTTTATGTTCATTTTGCACTAAATTTCTTAATGAAATGAGAAAATACTCAGTACTTTTTATTTGTTAAGTATTTAATTCACACAGGAGTATACAAAATAGGCTTTACCATGTGGTTATAGACTATTTATTTTTGACTTACCGGAAAAAATGTGTGATATATGTTGTTATCGCGATATGCAATGACGTATATTGTGATAGAAGATTTTGGCCACCTGTATACATTTGTGTGTTTGTGTGTGTGTGCTCACCTGTAGAACGTATAGGGGTTCAGGTCCTGGACCTCCAGTGATCTGGCATCAGGTTCATTAGTCAGCTGATGAACCACCAGCCACTCTTCATTGTCTCCTACTATGCCAATCTGAAATGCACAGAGGGAATGAGGTGCTATCAGCAGGAGAACAAATTAAAGAAATTAGCTGGTATCGTAAAACCTGTGCACCGATATTGAGACATCAAACAACTTGTAAAAAAAACAGACTGCTCTTATTGTGTTAAAGAGGACCTATTATGCTTTTTCCCTTTCCTTTAGTGTGTTAAATAGTGTTTTGTGCATGTAAAAGGTCTGCAAAGTTACAAAGTCCACGCCAAATGGAGTTACTCTCCCCCACAGAAAAACACTGCTCCTGAACTGCCTGAAACGCCTCACTTGAAGTCCCGCCTTTTCTTCAGTAAAGTGGTGATGTCACCAAGCAACACATTTGCATAATACCTGCCTAGCGGCTAGTTTGGCACGCCCTCAAACCATGGATGTATAAAGAGAACTGGATACAGCGTTGGAGACGGGCTCCCGTTCATTCCTATGAGAGTTGCTCAGTGGCGCATGAAGCCAAAATGACTCGACTGACGAGTGATAAAGTACCCGAATCATCCGGCGATCTTCCGCATCCATTGGGCCCATAGAGCAGGCGCAGTAGCGTTTCCTTTAACTCCGCCTCCCAGTCTCGGTCTGGGTCTCATTCACATGAACGGAGGAAGGGAAATAACTCTGGATTCAGCTATTAGTGCATTTTACAACTTCTAGGACCTAATGATTTAAATAAGGGCTATTTCAGTGTTTATACTGGGAAGTTGATTCACCTAAAAAAAATGATCTGAGTTACAGACGTCTCTTTCCCAATGTAAGTCTATGGGGAAAAGTCTTTTTGGGCCCAATGGCATCACGTGATGGACGCGGAAGTTGTAGTACCACTGTTTGGCCACTACGAATATTTGCTTCACGGGCAAACAGAGCGTTGAAAAGAGGTGCTGCACAAAATACAAGTATGCACCTGAAAATGAGCATTATAGGTCCTCTTGAAAATAGATCCTTACCTGGGCTTCAACGTGCCAACGGGAAATGGATGTCTTGCCATCATAACCAGGTTTGAACTGCAGGGCGACAGAGCGAGGGCCGATGTTGGAGATGGCTAAATTGGTTGGAGGACCGGGCAACTCTGCGGAGGAGAGCGGGGGAAATTAATTTCACTGCTTTTAGAAATAGCTGAGTAGAAATCAGTTCAGTCATGGGTAAGTGGTTGTAGCCCTTTCAGTGGACACTTGAAGTACTTATGAATTCATATTATAATTCATAATTACTGTATAAGTTCATCTATTAGATTGAACACTCACCTGGTGGTACGCCAGAGGAAATGGTGGAGGCGGAGAGCTGGCCCTGGCCCTTGGCGGTCATAGCTGCGACCTGGATGGTGTAAGTGGTGAGGGCAGTGAGCCCCGTCACCTTGTACTCTTGAGTCAGGTTGGGCAAATAATGGGTCACTCGAGTATTGGTCCTGTTGAACTCCTCCCAGGAGATACGGTAGCCTGGAAGAAGAGACGAATGTTCACAGTAAACACAGCTCATTGACTCATAAACTGAGAGAAGCAGAGACGACATGTTAACGTTACATAATTATCTTTAATGGTTACCTGTGAGGATGCCGTTTTTCTCTTGGGGCTCCTTCCAGCTGACTTTTAGTGAGGTGTCCAAGATATCAGTGAAACTGAGGTGTCCCACGGCACCAGGGGCTGTAAAAAATAATAAAACAGGCAGTAAACGAAGTGAACAGCAGCCTGACATGTAATTATCTGCAAATACCATATAATATCCGGAATGGGCAAACTTACTGTCCTCGTGGGTGCGTAGTCGCTGAGGCGGGCTGCGCGGGCCGTCTCCAGGTGTCGTGAAGCACAATACCGACGAGTAGTACTCGGTGTACTTTTTCAGGCCAGAAATGTAACCAACATGGACGCTGTCCTGGAAGTTAGGACGTACCGTCATCACTTGGACCTCGTTTGAACGAGTGAGTTCCCACGCCAACAGCTGGACATGATGTGATAAGGGACAGGGTGTCAATGGTAGCATCAAGATTTTTTTTTTTAAATACAGGGAAAATACACATAATAAACACGACAATATGATTACATGACAATATAACCTCATAAAAAAAAAAAAATTAAGAAAATACTTTGACAAAAGGAAAATAATAAATAAATAAATAAATAAATAAACAAACAAACAAACAAATAAATAAATAAATAAATAAATACCAAAAGATAACAATAAAATGAAGAGGATCACTTCAGTATTTAAGATAATTAGGTTGACAGTACTGTACATTTAAAAACTAAAATATACATATGACAGTTAGAGTGTATTTAATATTTTATATTTAATATAGGGCTGTCAAAGTTAACGCGATAATAACGCATTAACACAAATTTGTTTTAACGCCACTAATTTCTTTAACGCATTAACGCAACTCGCTGTTTTCAGGTTGTAGCTCAGTTTTAAAGCTGGATTGAAGATCACTAGCATCATGTGTAACTAGAAAACCTAATGAATCCATTGGTACCAACCATGTCATACTAGCTCGTTGTGAAGGAGGTTAAATAATGCTCCAAACTTACGCTAAATTTTGGCGAGGAAAAACTGTTATGGCCATTTTCAAAGGGGTCCCTTGACCTTTTTTTTTCATTTCATGTTGTGTTGGGCTACATTTTGATGGTTTGTAGCAATTATTTTTTCCCCAAAAATTGTCTTTGCAATAAATTTTTTAAGAAACTTATATTCAGATTAGCTCTTGTTTGAGCTTCAAATATGAATATTTCACCCAACAGAATAATTGCATTCATTATCTGGGGACCATTTTAATCCAGAACCCCCAACATAATGTTTAAAGGAGTAAGCGTAAAATAAATATTGAGTTGCCGTAGCCAATTTTGGATGAGATTTCTTTTAATTTAAAAAGTAAAAAGTAAAATAAAAACTGTTGTTGTGTGTTAAAATCATGAATAATTGAGAAAAAATTAGGCTTTCAGACTTCGCAATGGGATGTTGCTTCTCTAGCTCCGACCACTAGAGGGCACCAGTTCTGCTATGCTCACCTTATATCCCTGGTTGATTCCATTGATAAACTGCGGGCTCGGGGCACTCCAGGTAAAACGCACCGTGGTGGAGTTGACAGCCTCGGCTTGTACATTTCCTGGTGGCACAGTGGGCACTGATCCAGAGGAGGGAGAGATAGAAGAAGAGGAGGGAGGGGGGAGGGGAAAAAGAGCGAATAGTGATGAGATAGGGAAGGAAAATACTCGAAGATGTACAAGAGGCACTTTCAGACCAGCCTCGTTTAGAGCGTGAGAATCCGGCTGAAGCATTTTTTATTTTGGCTCATTTGGGGGAGGAAAGAACACGCCAATCAAACTGGGTGTGAGAGCGCTTGCCTAAGGCGTCTTCCAGGTGAACCCTGCAGCAGTTTGTTTGAAGCGAGCATGCGATCCTGATGTAACACCGGAAAAACAGTCGAGGAGTCACGCATTAATGAAGCTGATTGGCCGGCATTGGTCCTCGCATCCACACGCTATTCTCCATTCCCTTTGAGCGCATTTAAATGCACATCATGATCTGCTCTTGAGCCTTTAATGGAGTGAGTGACGGAAACATCCAATTAATGAGAGCTGAGCTAAACAACATGAGTGCGTTGTTCACTGTCGCTATTCACTGACAGCGACTTGGATGATGAAATTATTATTTATTTTTGTGCACCGGGAGAGACGCATGGAAATAAAATAAAATAAAAAAAAAAACTTCCAGGTTTCAAAGTTTTGCTAATTAAACATAACGATTTTGTGTTTCTCTACAAATGCAGCACATTTGTTTACTTGCAAGTGCATCAGAGCGGCTCATTAATTGATTGATTGATCAGGCATCACTCAAAAGTAGTTTCTTTAACAACAATGTGTGTCAGGTAGAATCCATCATTTCTGAAGCATTTGAAGTATTTTTTAATCATCCAGCCAAAAAGAAACAGACATAAATAGACGCCATCTTTCCATTCCCACAAACACACACCTGCCCAGCACTCATAATATAAATGAGAAAACAATTATTTTATACGGCTGGATGTAAAGATGAAACGGTGAGAGAAGATCGGTGAAAGTAAATCAAAAGCAACGATTGTTAAAAGAGACAAAAAATAATAAGTGTGCAGCACAATTATAATAACAAGTTGGACAGAGAGAATAAGTGTGTGTTGTGGTTGTGGTTGAGAAACGCGCTGCGTTCAGGTAAGCAGGAGAAACAGGAAAAAATGACAAAAAGCTATACAAATAATTAATTTGAAACCAGTGTGATATACAGCACCGCAAACGCATGTAAAACCTAATGAAATCAAAATATCTGCTGATTCACCCGCTGTAATAAATGCATGTGAGCAGGGAGTGGAACAGAATAGGAAATAGGAAACACTCCCAATTTTCTTATGAGTGCTCTAGAGAATATTTAGTGAGTTTGGTGTCCATGGAGTGGATTTAACATGACAGGGATTCAGAGATATGTGGTTGTGTTAAGCCTTCCAAAGCTTTATATACAAGTTAAAGGAATTTAAAATCAAACTGGAAGCCAGCGCAGCATATCTAAACCAGCAGCGATATCCTCTCTCTCTCTCGTGTTTGTTAAAGTCTCGGAGCAGCAGCAATTTGAACTCGGCGTAATCTATGAATTGACTTTTGAGGAAAGCCAGTAAAGAGAGTATTATTCAATCTTCTTGTAATGAAAACATGGATTAACCTTTCAACACGCTGATGCATTAGCTGGAGCCTACTTTGGCTATGTTTCCAGACAAAGAAAGCCTTAAGATTCGGTGCCAGAAATAATCTCAGATTTGGCTCGGTGCAAGTTTACAGTGACAAAATGTGACTTTCATCTTGTGACGATGTTGAATAGACAGGAACATAAGGTGCTGGAATCACCGGGGCGTGACCGAAATATGTAGCTGTACGACACCGTGGAAAGTTCACAGTGTGTGTTCTAATTATACTACTCAGCATGTAGAATGAGAGGAGAAGTCAAGCGAGGCAGCTTCCTTTAGCGACATCCAAAGGTGTGTCACAAGCCTGACGCACATCATCACCTGGTAATCTATGTGCAGAATCAATTAAATGTCTCCAGGTGGTCAATGGGAACATTTTTCTTTTTTGACACCGTGATGCAATAATAATCTACGGGATGAAAGAAAAGTGGGATAGAGAGCTACGACAGGAAATTACAGCTGCTGCCCAGCTGTGGGTCGGGCTGAGCCTTTTGAGTAGGGGTGGGCGGATCGATCGGAAAATATCGATACTACCAATACCTACGTTTCGTTTTGAAGATCGATTCTGGTGTCAAAAGGATCGATACAAAAAAGGGATCAGTTTCTCTTTTCTACACCCATTCATATTTTATCAAAGAGTAGAACTGTCTGTGCAAATGATGATCTGTTGTACCGTTTGCTTCTCACTGCTGTTGTGACGTTTTGTGCATTCAAACAAACGCGGTATCGTATCGGTATCGATATCGGTATCGATATCGGCGATTCTGGCCCTGTATTACTTGGTATCGGATCGAAACCAAATTTTGCGGTATTGCCCACCCCTAATTTTGAGGAGGAAGAATAAGAAGCAGGAAGACAAAGTACAGGACGGTCAGTCATCATTAATCCTTTAAGGCATTAGCATGTTCGTTCTGCCTCGATTGGGTCTCGAACTCACAACCTCTGACACCAAGGGAAAGTCAGTACGTTGGTGAGCTTACTGCCCGAGAGAAACTACCACTTCACACTATGACTGAGACAATCGCCAGTGTGGCGTGTAAAGGCAGATTTCAAACTAGTGTCAAAAATTCAGTTTTTGAGACAACATTCTGAGAATTTGTGTACTTCATCTGGACAACATAGAGATGTCTGTAATTTATTTATATAAAAATTGACTGCTCCATAAGTGACATACTGATGTTTAAATATGCTTGATTTCCATTGACTGTAATGGTTCACATGAGGATAGAATTCAAACTACTGTCAAAAATGCAGTTTTTGAGATACATTTCTGAATTTTACCACACTACATCTACCATGACCTCAAAATCGTGTCATTTATTTTCATGAACATTGGAGCTTTATTTAGCGAGATTTTTGCAGTAGCATCAAACATTTCGATGCACTGTGGGCTCAATTTTTGATAATCCAAAAATCTGTCTGGATCGTTCGTGGAGAAACTAGGCAGCGCTGATCAAATATGAATCAATATTCTGTTACTGTAATACCTATTTCTCTCCTCAAATGTTTTCAGAAACATCTCAGAACACTTGAATTACAATATGCTGAAAGGTTATTATGGATTTTTTTGCCCAATGATGCCAAAAATATTCTGCCTACTGCCGCTTTAAAAAGCATCACCCTCACCTATGCTGAGTGGTTAACAATTCTAAGAAGTATTCATACAATGGAACAAATTACATTTATGCTAAGATTACAAAACAATTAAAAATCCACAAGATGAAAATGATCTAAACCGACTTAAAAGATTGACTTGAATTAAAAAATAAAAGCTCTAATGAAGCCATCGGCTCATGGCTGCGTACAATTTGTCCTACGGTGCTGCAGCACTTATTGAGAAATTACCGACATAAAAAAAACAGACAAAAACAAATAAGTGGTGCTGAGAGGCAAATTTGCACTTACACGGTCATGTCTTTTACATTCATACATTTAAAAAGCCTCGCTGATGCCGTCGGTGCTAAGTGCTGACTGCTGATTGCGACAGGAGTGTTAGGGAGAAGGGCTGTTAGCAATGCGTGTGAATCACCTTTTCAAGGTTAGCGAAGGCTTTTTTTTTTTAAAAAAGCATGCTGCGGAGAAAAAACACGGCCGTCGCTGCTCTTAATTTGATCGTTAAAAACAGATGATTGGATTGAGAGTCAGTCACAAGTTTTAGGCCGCGGGCTTAACACGAGCCGAGGGACTAATATGATGAGGCTGCAGGTAATGAATGGAATTTGTGGGACTAAATAAAGCCTCTGGTACTTACAGCAACTAAGCTGCAGGACATTTTTTTAATTCATACTTGCAAATGTGGCTGCTTGGTGCTTGGATTCCTTGGGCATATATGATATTGTGCCTCACCCCCTTGCAGCGTCCATTCAGTGACTTTGTGGCTGTATGTGCCCCGGCCCGCTCCATTATAGGCCGCCACCTCGATCTCATAGTTGGTCCAGATGATGAGGTCCTCCAGGAGCAGACTATTCTGGTCTTGGTTGGTGATGTTTTTCATCTGGCAGTCCACAGGAAGCCCCGACAGACAGTACCTGGCAGCAGAGGGAGGAATCGATAGACAGAGGGAGAGACAAGACATAAATATAAATATATTAGATTCTCCCAAAAAAAGAAAGAGACAGAGAGATGGAGGAGAAGCCATGCAGAACAGTTTTTTAGAAAATGGTTACAAAAAGAGAGGTGACACCAGATGAATGGAGGGGAAGGTATTTAATTGGCACCAATTATTCCATTGCAGCGGTGAGCGAGAATGAAGCGAAATGGAGAGGAAGAAAAGGAGCTGACATAACAGTTATTATCACCATCTGAATGGCATTAGCTGACAGGCACCTATCCCTGGGAAAGGAATAATACGGGCTGTCATGGTCTTCTTACCTGATGATGTAGCCCTGGAGTGGCCCATTCTGATGGCTCTCCGGGGGCGGCTGCCATTGGATCATGATGGACTGATTGGTGCGGCCGCTCGCGATGACGGTCTGAGGGGGGGCGCTGGGCGGCTCTTCGGGGAGAGTTAGTCTGGGGAGAGAAAAAGAGAGGTGAAAGAGGAGACAAAGAGTGAAACCATGCATTAATTATCGGGAGTTTCTGCATATTTCTATCCCATTTCATCATAGAAGTCAAATCATAATAAAGCCAGTGCTTTTTTTATTTTTTTTCAGAGCACCATAAAGGAAAAGTTGGGATGAGTGTGTCTTTGTCCGAAACATATTCTCTATAATACTGTCCGCGGAGGGACATCTCGCTATGGCATGACAAGGATCAAAGAGGCCTCGGTGAAAATGGAGCAGCACAATGGAGAGACAGTGTGAGAGGAAGATATAAAAGAACAAGAAAAGAGAGATCCAGGCAGACTTTCCCTTAAGCCAATTTAAGATGACATCTTGATTTCTTCCAGCGCACCGGAGCGCTGCTCGGGAGGACATGAAGCAGAGTGTTTAGGATCAAAGAGGGGTGCCCGGGAGATGCCTCAGAAAAGCCCTGCACTCTCGCTGGCGCTCAGTCACCCCCCTGTGGTGCGCTCTTGTCTGGGGTACATTCACACAGGAACTGTGAATGAGTGTACGGTGCAGACGGTGTGTGATGGGTAGTGGCGGCTTTGGAGGGACTTCCTTGCTGCCGGTGTAAAAGCAGCTAGGGGCTGTCAATCGATTCAAATATTGAATCGCGATTTATCGCACATTTTTTTCTGTTCAAAATGTACCTTAAAGGGAGATTTGTTAAGTATTTAATACTCTTGTCATCATGGGAGTGGGCAAATACGCTTGCTCTGTGCAAATGTATGTATAAATGTATTATTGGAAATCAATTAACAACACAAAACAATGACAAATATTGTCCAGAAACCATCACAGGTACTGCATTTAGCATAAAAAATATATGCTCAAATCATAACATGGCAAACTCAAGCCCAACAGGCAACAACAGCTGTCAGTGTGTCAGTGTGCTGCCGTGACTATGACTTGCCCCAAAACTGCATGTGATTATCATAAAGTGGGCATGTCTGTAAAGGGGAGACTCGTGGGTACCCATAGAACCCATTTTCATTCACATATCTTGAGGTCAGAGGTCAAGGGACCCCTTTGAAAATGGCCATGACAGTTTTTCCTCTCCAAAATTTAGCCTAACTTTAGAGTGTTATTTAGCCTCCTTCGCAACAATCTAGTAAGACATGGTTGGTACCAATGGATTCCTAATGCACCTACCAATGGATGCATTAAAGAAATTAGTGGCGTTAAAATGAATTTGCGTTAACGTCTTATTATCGCAATAACTTTGACAGCCTTAAAGAAAGGACTTGGGTTGTGTTGACATGGTCAGACATATAGTGTGTATAGGTTAATCATGATGAGATATATATATGTGTGTGTCTGGTGTGTGTGGGGGGGCTGTATGATGATGACCGTTTGCTCGTCAAGAGAATTCACTTGAGATCTGAATCTGTGTGAAGCTCTGCCTCTTTCAAGCCTCTCTTGTGTTTTACTATGCAGCACGGCGAAGACCGTTAATGGGAGGGAGAGAGATGAAGATGGGTCAGCGCACCCATCAAATCTTCACAAAGCGCAATTTCAGCTCATTCACAGTTTTTATCTTGAAAAGGCCCCCCGTCCCTGAAGCCGGCACTCCCACGGGAGCGAACAGCAAAACTTAGAGGAAATAATCATTCCTATTGAAGACGAGGCAGAGGAACGGGTTGTTCCCGAAACGCTGTTCTCACCAGCGTACAAACATTAAGTTACACAGACCACCACAAGCAACATCTTTTAATATTCAGTAGATGCAGAGCGAGCTAAGCGCAGTACCCACCGGTCAGTCTCTTTGCTGAACTGGCCTCGGCCCACGTCGTTGACGGCACACAGGCGGAACTGGTAGGAGCGCGCCGGGATGAGGCCCCCAACGGTGACCCCGGTGGACTCCGGTTCAATATTGGCCAGAAGCACTGTCCAAGGAGCATCTGCGGCAGAGAAGACGCACAAAACAGACGAGAGCTGTGAGCAATATAGCGAGTGAACGGTAAATGACCTTGCGAGAACATTATTCTCTTCGGCACACATTTAAATTCAATGTTATTCCTGACTATTATTGCACATTGTTTCATTTTCAGCA
This sequence comes from Adelosebastes latens, assembly GCA_916700685.1. NCBI lineage: Eukaryota > Metazoa > Chordata > Actinopteri > Perciformes > Sebastidae > Adelosebastes > Adelosebastes latens. The sequence goes on from CAKAKR010037384.1 coordinate 49,227, forward strand.
ATAATATTGCAGCTGCTGATAAAAAAAGCAAGTCATTTATTTTGTGTACACTCCCTCTAAATATCAGATTGAAATTCAATTATCCAAAAAGCGGATCCCATCTGCATCCTCGGATTCATTTTCCTCTTAATGAGTTGTCATCCTCTCAGTGAGCCTGAGCTCCGGTGAGAAATGGCTGAACGATTTACTCTCTCTGGGTGGGAGCAGAGCATTCCCACTTCTTTGATTTTTGTCGAGCGTGAGGAAGACGAGAGCATCGGGCATCAACGCAATTTGGTTCCCCTGATCGCTCTCAAAGGAAGCGTACAGGTGAGGCGATTGAGTTATAGTGATTGCAGAGGAGACGATGCAACCGCCAATTTTAGGGACACAATGGAGACGTAATATAATAAGAGGCAGCAAATGAGTGCTTCCAGGGAATGTTAAGTAAAAAATATTGACTAACAAGAAACAACACATGCATTGTTAACGGTGACACTGGTGCCAGAACCACTCACTGTTTTCCGAGACCTCCAGGATGTAGCGGATCAGGGGGCTGTTGCCGTCGAAAGCCTCGGCCCATGTGAGGTTGATGGCCCTTTTCTCAGAGGTACTCAGAACTGCTATTGGGTTTTCTGGAGCGTGGGGCAGTTGCCTGTATGTGTGTGTGTGTGTGAGTGATAAAAACAAAGTGATAAAGAGAAATACAATCAGACAAGAGAGGCAGCAAATAACAGCATTAAACAGCCAAAACCGAGAGCCTCGCATTGTAAATATTAGAGGATTTGATGGATTAGAGAGGAGAGCGGCGATAAAGCACGACAGTGGGGAAAACATCCATCCATCATGTCCCGGTCAGACATAAATAAGAGGAGGAAAAAAAATAAAAATAAAATACAGACAGCAAGATAAGACGAAGGGAGAGAGATATGCAGACCTGACTCTGAGGTGGGCATTGCGGGAGTCGTTGCCACCCACGGAGGTCACCCTGCAGGTGTATGTTCCGATGTCGCCCGACCACGTTTGGGAGATGTGCAGGGTCCCGTCGGGGTCGAGCCGCAGGCGGGGGGTCGTGGTCACGTCAATCACAGAGCCGCTCTTCTCCCACACGTGCCTTGAGGTGTGCACATACGTATACGTAAGAGACACACACAGACACTTTTCTGTATCTCTGAGTGTTGTGACAGTAAATCCGTTTGCTTTGCGTCAGTTCATACAGCAAAACACAGAAGGCGCTGACACCGATGAAAAGCCTTGCGAGGCTGATGGGAAAGGGATTTGAATCTTAAAACCATCTCTCTCTGTCACACATACAGCACAGCACCTCTCCTCCATGCATTTCTCTCCCTGTCATATACCCAACCGCACATATGGCCCCCTTACACTCACATACACATGCACACACCAGGAGCTGCTGTGATTAATTGCGACTGTTCGGGCTTTCCAGCTAATCTCCTCTGTGTTGCGTTTAATTAAAGGCGCTGTCTGAAGTTATTACTCTGTTTACATATTCATCTGTTTACCCCGCGATCTGATCAATGCCGCGGGCCCACAGGTGACAGGCACTCTAATCACTGGGCTCCGCAGACGTCGTTTCGCTCCCTCCGAGACAGATGCATGTGCACACACTCGATCATGATCAAGACTGTCTGAGGAGTGGAGGAGAAGCGACGGACTAATTCCTCAATCAGACTCTAAGAGTTTGAAAATCTTCCCATAGGAGGTCGTATAAGGGTGGATAAACACGACAAGAGCTCTCGCAGATTTCATAAACTAATTAAGTACAACACTGATACCAGAGCTTGTTTTCTAGACTTGGTGGGGCATCAAGAAACAGCTGCAAAAAAAGGATGTGATGTCAGACATTTATTACAATTATCTGTGATAAATATGTAATTTCTGCCGCTAGGGGGCTCTCAATCAAAAAAGATCTATTCACGTTACATTCAGTCACGTTTATTCTAGGGCTATCAAAGTTAACACGATAATAACATGTTAATGCAGATTTGTTTTAACGCCACTAATTTCTTTAACGCAACTTGCAATTTTAATTGTAGCGGGCTCAGTTTTAAAGCTACAGTGAAGATACTGGCATCATATGAAACTAGAAAACCTAAGGGATCCATTGGTACCAACCAACCAAATCTATTGTTAATTGATTTCCAATAATAAATATATACATACATTTGCATAAAGCAAAGCATATTTGTCCACTCCCATGTTGATAAGAGTATTAAATACTTGACAAATCTCCCTTTAAGGTACATTTTCAACAGGTAAAAAATGTGTGATTCATTCGTGATTAATCGCGATTAACTATGGACAATCATATGATTAACTATGTTAATTGATTGACAGCCTTAGTTTATTCACGTTATGTCATTTCATTCTAATGAAATAGCCACAAGTAACGTAACCTTAATTTGCTTGTTAATAGAGCGGCTAGCTAGGTAGCTGGATCGCCGGCTTCCTTCCTCGCTCTCTGATGTATCATCTGGTGTTTCCATGGAAATAATAGGAACTAGAAGGGGCAACGTGGATATGTTGTCATTGACAGGCGACAAAATGAAACGGTGCGTTATCATTAATAAAATTGAGGATTTCTCTGGGTTTGAACATTGTTGGAAACATTTGGGATAATGTAAGCACACTACTAAAAAAAATATAACCCAAGTAGAGTCATTACTAGACATTTTAATGTGGAAATGTTACATAATATACCTTTAAAAAAAGACAAGAAATGTGACAAAAGTCCAACAGATACTGCATCATTACCTCACAGTGACACTGGGGTCGTGGGTCACGCCGCAGGTCATAACAGCCTTGGTCCCTTTGATGACACTCTGGTCTTGTGGCGGTTTAGTGATGCGGGTACGTGCTGTGAACACACACAGAGAGGTTGTTATTCAGAGACTGTGTTTGAACAGCGGATTGAACAGAGTTTACTGGACTCGGTCTCATCTTTCACTCACTGTCTTTCTGAATCTGGGTGAATCACACCGCATTTCCAATGGGTGGGGTATTTTTGCGAAGCTTTCAAGGACTGATAATGTGAATTTATGCACGCATGAGTCATTAGACTACATATATATTCAGAGTATCTTGACAATGACCTCCAGCAACCAGGTACGTACTGCATGTACCTGCAAGTAAATAAGTCTTGGATTAAAAAAAGGAAGAATGTTTCTTTTTATTTTATTATTTTGCAGAGGTCTAACTTGGACTTTGCAGTATTTTCCAAGGTAGAAAATGAGGAAACGGGTTTTCAGATGATGCAATAGTCGAGTTGATACACATAAATTTATCAGACCTTTCAAACTAGGGCTGTCAAAGATAATAACGCTTTACCGCCACTAATTTCTTTTTCTTTGCAACTTGTGGTTTTTAGGTTGTAGCAGGCTCAGTTTTAAAGCCAGAGACAATATACTGGTATCATATGAAACAAGAAAACATAAGGAATACCAACCAGTTCATACTGCATACTACTACTGTATACTTGTTGCGAAAGAGGCTATATAACGCTCCAAACTTGCGCTAAATTTTGGCGATAAAAAACTGGCATGGCCATTTTCAAAGGGGTCCCTTGACCTCTGACCTCCAGATATGTGAATGAAAATGGGTTCTATGGGTACCCACGAGTCTCCCCTTTACAGACATGCCCACTTTATGATAATCACATGCAGTTTGGGGCAAGTCATAGTCAAATCAGCACACTGACAGCTGTTGTTGCGTTTTGGGCTTGAGTTTGCCATGTTATGATTGGAGCATATTTTTTTATGCTAAATGCAGTACCTGTGAGGGTTTCTGGACAACATTTGTCAATGTTTTGTGTTGTTAATTGATTTCCAATACTAAATATGCACATACATTTGCATAAAGCAAGCATATTTGCCCACTCCCATGTTGATAAGATTATTAAATACTTGACAAATCTCCCTTTAAGGTACATTTTGAACAGATAAAAAATGTGATTAATTTGCGATTAAAATATTTTAATAGATTGACAGCCCTATTTCAAACCTTTCGAGTTTTAATACTTTTTGTAAAATACAGCGCCAGTTTCTCTGTGACACTCTGTGACCGATTCAATTGGTCCTCCCTTGTTCATTCAGTGCCGTTGGGTCCGTGTACGCCGCTTCCTGTGTTTTGAGCGAATGGACAACCGTAGCAAACAGCATGAGCAGTGCCCTACAATAACAGCGAGTGGGAATAGTAAGGGATTCATGAGCTTTCGGTCCGTTCGACAAGCTGACACTAAAAAGAGTCGTTAAAAAGATTTGTTTGTTCATTTTTGCACATCACTACGATGCAAGCTATACAAATGATGTGCAGAGAGCTTCTGTTCTGCTTACCCCAGACCACCAGGTCGGACGAAGCCTCGTCAATCCCCCTGGAGTTACTGGCCATGCAGGTGTAGGTACCGGCGTCAGACAGGTGAGAGGGACTGATTAGCAGGCTGCCCGACTCCAGCAGGGTGAACCTGGGCAGCTGGACCGAGCCACTGGCCAAGACACGTTCACCTGCAGGGGAGGGTGGAAGTGATTGATGGTGTGGGATGAAGAACAGGGGGAAAAAAACGGGGGAACAGGGAGAAAGAGAGATTAGGGTATTGGAGAAATGTCAGGGAAAACAAACAGGAAGGAAAAGCAGTGCAGCAAAAGTGAAGCTTGTCTGGAGAAAATGCATATTTTGAACCCTTTCCATGGCTCTCGTCTACTTTGACAAATCCAAATGCGGCATAATGAACCCCCCCCACCTCCGGACCTCATGCTGTTAGCCCACGCACCTTTCTGCCAGGTGATGGCTGGCCGTGGGGCTCCCGAGGTCTCGCAATGCAGAATGACTGACATGCTGTCAATCACGGCGCTGTCAGAGGGGCCGGCGGTGATGTTGGGAGCGATACCTGAGAGAGGAGGGGTCAGCCACACACACACACAAATCAGGTAAGACAGAGGTGATAATGAGAGACATAAACAGCTTTCTCCCTAATAAAGCAGACGCCAGCTGAGAGCTTAATAGACTTGACAAAAAGGGCGGCTGTCGGGTCTCATTCTCGGGGACAGCTCTGAGAATCTGACAAGGCGCCGCCATCTCTCTGCTTCTCCTGCTCTGATTCAAAAATAGCCAATAATTGCCCGAGCATCCAAGGTGACAAGTCTGTCAATGTGAAGAGATATATAGATAGATGGGTGTAGGAGGCGAGACAGAGCGAGGGAGAAAAGAGGATTAGAGACGAGAACAGAGGAGCGGATTTAAGAGTAAGAAAGGGGGGGAACAGAGAGCAGAAGATGAGCAGAATTAAGCAGCAGACGTGCAGATAGCTTTGAAATGTATTTCAAGGGGACATACTAGTAACAGCTAGGTAGGTGTTTGTCTGGATCTCCCCTGCGAGATTGCGAGCAAAGCACTGAAACATCCCCGTGTCATCCGGCAGGAGACCGTTGATCTGTAGACTGCCTCCCACCAGCACCCTGTACCTGGGGATCTTTACCGGGCTGATGGGCACTGCATCTTTATACCACACTATGTCTGTCTGCGGCGTGCCTGCAGAGGAAGGAGAGGATTATTTTTTTTTTTCCTTGTCACTGTGACCCTTTTGTTCTTTTTATTCTGTTTTTCTTTGTCATACTTGCTTGCTCTTTCCCACATGCAAGAGCACACAGACAAAACAAACACCACTGACCTCGTGCCTGACAGGGGATATCCACCACCTTCTCCATCTCTGCACTGATGTGAGTCGGCGGCTCTTTTACAAACAGAGGGTATTCTGTTTCAAAGGAGAAAAAGCATAAAATATTGCCGCATTGAATCCTTTAAAGGGATAGTTTAGGTGTTTTGGAGTGGGGTTGTATGAGGTACTTATCTATAGTCATTGTATTACCTACAGTAGATGACCTGGGTAAGCCCCCAGTTTGGAGAAGCAGACAGTAGTTAGAAACCAAAGCAATGTACTGCTGTGGACGGGGCCGGCAACTAAACATATTTTAGCCACCTAAAAGAAAGGCCAACCTAAAAAAATCAATATCATTTTAAGCATATGCTATATTTAGAATATTTTCACCGGTTTACCTTGCCGTCAGACAGCTATGTAGTCCGAGTTTCCTACGGGGAACTGAAGCTGTTGTATCATCTATGCTCTCGCCAAAGCAACCAGACTCCTTTGAAAAAACCTGTAATTTTACCTCACAGAACACGGGGGTTGCTGGTCGGATAGTTTATTTGTGCTATTGTGTGACTCGGAACTAACCAAAGTCACACAATAACACAAACAAACTAACCGATCGAGGCAGAGGTAGACCAGCAACTCCCGTGTTCTGCGAGGTGAAATTACTGTTTTTTTCAATAGAGTATGGTGGCCTTGGCGAACTGCTTCAGTTCCCCTTCGGAAACATAGACTGTATAGCTGTCTGACGGCAAGGTAAAGTGGTGAAATTATTCTAAATATAGCGTACACTTAAACTGATATTGATTTTTTTCAGGTTGGCCTTTCTTTAAGGTTGTTTTTCCTTGTCCACAGTTCAGAGTCACACAATAGCACAAACAAACAAACCGACCAGCAGCCACCGTGTTCTGCAAGTTTTTTTCAATGGAGTCTGGTGGCTTTGGTGAGAGCATAGATGGATACAACAGTTTCAGTTCCCCGTCAGAAAGGGCTGTCTGATGGCAAGGTGAACTGGTGAAAATATTCCAAATATAGCGTACACTTAAACATTATAACCTTTCTTTTAGGTGGCTAAAATATGTTTTGCTGCCAGCCCCGTCCACAGCAGTACATTACTTTGCTTCCGTGTGGTAACTCCTGTCTGCTTTTCCAAACTGGGGCGTGCCGACAGTCATCTACTGTCTATGGATAAGTACCTCATACAAGCCTACTTCAAAACACCCGAACTATCCCTTTAATAACGATTCGTAAATCATCTGTGCTTTTTTATCTTGACCCTTCTTTGGTGAACTAGCGTTTGCAACCCTTTAGATAACAGCATCAACTCAATTACTAAAGTATAAAACGGCAACAAAATGTTCTCTCAACATGGGGGTTGGCGTGCTGATGCAATATTTGGATACTTCAGGCTCAGCTGCTGGGTGCAGGGTTAAAATGTAAATTGTGGGTTATTTACCTAGAACGTGCAGGAAGGCCCCAGCAGTGACTGAGGGGACGCTGCTGCTGCGGAGAGACGCCTCACACTCATAGTAGCCGCTGTCGCTGACTGCGGGCAAACTGATGACCAATCTACGGCCGAAATCTCGGATCCCAGTATTGACCACTACCCCGTCTTTCCTCCAAGTAATACTCATTTTGACGAGGGGTCTGGCGGAGAGAAAAAGATGAAAAGGAGAAAGAAAAAAAAGAGCAAGAGAGAGGGAGTTTTGGTTTTTAATACAGATTTATATTCTGTTTCAAGGTTACAGAGCATTGGGGGAGCAATGGGATGCATCTGTCATTCTGATTAAGTCTTTGAATTGGAGATAATAGTCAGAATTCAGGGCTGAGATTGCGCGAGATAGCGAGAACAGAGCGAAGCCTTGAATCAAAGGGAAGAATGGAGAGGTACAAAATGAGAGACGTACAAAATACTTTTCTATCATGTTCAAACAAAAGGTTTCGAGATTCATTTGAATCACAAAAAATATCAGATGTGGGGGTGAGACGAGGTGTAGGTGTTTTGCTAATGTGCGCGTGTCTGCCTTGTGTGTACTTGTATTTGTCTTTTTCTTCAGTATCCGTGTGTGTGTTGAAATGTACCTTGCGTTTGCAACGCACTCCATGACGGCTTCGTTTCTCCCCATGGTTACACTGGTGTTCTTGGGGGGTATAATGATAGCGGGGGCGATGGGGTCTGCAGGTCCTCCCACATCTATCACACACACACACAGAAACACAGAAAAAAGTGAAACAAATCTATAAACTATATGCAGAGCTGTGCATCTGTCTGATATAGCCAACTGAGCGCGGCTAGAGCCGCACATAGAGACTGACAGTCTGTCACTATCACCAGCAGGTAGCCAGCATGCTCTCACCAACTATTAACACCCCTGTCTTTACTTTAGATCCTTTTTTCCAGTGCACACAGCATTTCCTGAGCTCGGTGTTAGCCCAGGTGTTAGAAGCCATTATGTAGCATAATTGAGACAAACACAAAAGGCGATTAAATGCAGCACCATCACTCACGGGTTTCACGGAGCCTCCAGCCAACCATCGATTCACTGCCCTCAATCAGTGATCTCTCTCTGAATCTGATCTCATTTTCCCCCCACCTCCCCAGAGTACGGCTGTGGGCCTGTGCGCCTGTATGTGTTTGAGTGATTGCGAGTTTACAGCGTGTTTACTGCGTGTGTACTGTGTGCACACGCAAGTTCTTTTTCAGGGCTACCCCAGGTTAATAGGGCCCCTAATCAAGTTTTTATTATCATTATTGTTATTTTGTGCCACCTCAGTGTAAATCACACCCTTTCAAGGCCCATTTATGTGGAATCTCAGCAGTGTAATGACAAAGCTTCCTCTACAAACACTGCCTGGATGCAGGCGCAGCCCCTCCTGGCGGGTTATTGCTGTTTGGCTCTGCTCCCCCATTTGATTGCTTCGTTCAAGTCTCCGGCTCTTCAGCTGTACAGTTTGAAATCATCATTTCAGTCGCGTTACAATTTTATAAACCCAGTTTAATTTAGTATAGTGAATGAGGTGCTATAAAAATACAATTTACAAGGTGAAATTAGATTGTTTGTTTGGCTCCAGTTGCATAAATTCTTGTTTACGCCACATACTGTAAAACTTTAGAGGTTTAAGTTTTAACATGATTATAAAGTGTGGCCTTGAGTACAAATGTTCACAGTAGACAATAAGATGCAAACTGTATTTAAAGTCCCAGTGAAACTAAAGTTAGAGCGTATTTAGGTTCTGTACTGTGAGTGCCCGGTGAAACTGAATATTTGAGCGGTGTGCAGTTACAAGAGGGATTTAAATCAAATCCTTCGCATTTTGATTGGGCCGCTAAAAAGTGGGCTTGAATGTAGCGCGACATGTAGCTACAGAGGACTGTGGCACCATGACAGCTCCGCTAAATACATTTTTCCCAAAGATGGTTTCTGTCATTTTAGGTAGTTCTTATCTCGCTGATGTATGTTCAAGTGTTCATTTTTCTGATAAGTTTGGTTTTAATTAGTTATTTGATGCTATAAAAAAGGGGGGTGAGACGTCATGATTGACAGCTGTGAGTCTCTCTCGCTGACAAGCTGCGGCCGTGCTCGGCTCGCGATTTGTTCGTGCGGGTGACCTCGATACCCCGAGCACTCTGGCTCCAAATGGCGTCAAAATCTCAAGATGGCAGATCCCATATCCGGGATATTTTGGCTTCACTTCTGTACAGCGAGAGGAAGTGGCGACTCGTCGTCCATCTTTATATACAGTCTACGGGCTCCACACACACCTCCTTTGTTGCTAAAAGTTGCAGACTGATGGATGGAAGGTATGATATTATTTGTTGAAATTGGTTGGTACCGGTCATATTTTTGTTTTACAGAAAGAAAAGATGACTGGATTTTGATATAAAAATAAGATTTTCTTTTTGCATATATTGTTAAATAGTTATACAATATGACCGGGATGTGATCTAAAAGGGTTAAAAAGGCATTTTTCATTTCATCTCGACTTTAAAAGTAGTGATTTTAGCTGATCCAGACTATTAACTATGATTATACAGCTTCAAGCAGCAACGAAGGAAAAGAAGAAGAAAGTAAAACTTAGCTGCTGCTGACATTTTGGCACATTTAAGAGAATGCACTTAACATCTCAAAAGAAGCATAGAGCGTATAAAACAGGTAAATGGTGGACCGTGACCCTAAAATGCATTGTCATGATGTTTGGTTGTCAAAAAACTCTAACTGAAAGGTGAAGAACAGCAAAATGTGTCCTTTTAAAGAAAGGTGACGTGTCTCATTCAAAAGAAAGGAGGCAGATGATTAACCCATTGATTGATAAGCAAACAGATCAATATTGCGATACTGTGATTCTACTATTTCATCACGGTGGTACAAGCATCATCTTGAGGGCATTATTGACGCTATCATTAATTTGCACAGTGAAGGCCAATCAATCCACGTAGAACAGCTTGTTGTCAAGTCATTAGAAGAGTCAAAACATCGAAAAAAAAGAAATGAAACAGGCTGCAATGATTTACCAAAGTCCACAGGATTTATGAGGATAAATCCAAAAGATTACAGGCATTTGGCTGATCTGTGTAATTTTTTTTGTTTCTTAATTAACGGGTGAGATTATGTGGAAACTTTGATTGGTGTGGGTCCGACGGTCTCTGAGCTCCTGATACAACATAGTGTAGTAGTGGAGAAGAAATAGACGTAAAGAGAGGAGGAAGAGGAGAAGAAGTGATTGATGGAGAGGAGGAAGAGGAAGAATTTTATCAGCATGAATATTCATCTTCTACCAAGAGCAAGAGATGAAGGATAAGGTCACAAATTGGTAGGGTAATAACATCACATACTGTAAATAATAATAATAAAAATAAAAGAAGAAGAAGAAGGAGGAGGAGGAGGAGGAGGAGGACAAGGAGGAGGAGGAGTACAAAAAAGAAGAAGATGAAGAAGAAGAAGAAGAAGAAGAATGAGGAGGAGGAGAAGAAGAAGAATAAGACGAAGAAGAAGGAGATGGAGGAGGAGGAGGAGGAGGAGGGGAAGGAGAAGGAGAGGAAGAAGAAGAAGGAGAAGAATGAGGAGGAGGAGGTGGAGAAAAAGGAGATGAAGAAGAAGAAGAGAAGACAAAGAAGGAGAAGAAGAAGGAGAAGAAGGAGAAGAAGAAGAAGAAGAAGAAGGAGGAGGAGGAGAAGAAGAAGACAAAGAAGGAGAAGAAGAAGAAGAAGAAGAATGAGGAGAAGAAGAAGAAGAAGAAGAGGAAGAAGAGGAGGAAAGTAAGCAGAAGAACAATAAGAAGAACAATGAGGAGAAGAAGAAGAGGAAGAAGAGGAGAAAAGTAAGCAGAAAAAGAAGGAGGAGGAGGAGGAGGAGGAGGAGAAGACAAAGAAGGAGAAGAAGAAGGAGAAGAAGGAGAGAAGGTGAAGGAGAAGA
>CAKAKR010037389.1:0-44102 GCA_916700685.1 Adelosebastes latens
GTGTGTGTGTGTGTGTGTGTGTGTACTACTGTACATACTGTACATGTGTGTTCCTGACCCTTACATTCAGGACTCTGAGCGTCTTTCTAGCTGACGAACCCCGGCATTATGATAATGACAACCTTAGAAACCTCAGCAGCAACTAGCTACAAAGCTCTAAAAATACCAACGGCCTAAAGTGTACAGCTGTTTCCAGGATCAGCTCTTCTTATAGAAACCATCAGTAGCTCCACCACAAGACGCTGTCTTCAAGTCTGTCGTTACAGGGAGCCAAGGACCGCCTGTTGTAAGTAAAAGCTGCACTGCTAATTTGTGAATACGAAGCTATTCTGGTCGCCGGCCACCGAGGCCCTGAGAGGGCTGGGTGGGCAGAACAGAGCGACTGAACATGATGACTGTTATCTCTGAGCTCTACCGCTCATTAAAGGTCTGCAACATTATCACATTTGATACAAAAAAATCTAAAGAATGCCCACCCTGGGAAAGCTTCGTGATTACTGAGAAGTTAAAACCACATCTGTCGTATTTAATGTCATCGGTTGTGGTAGAAAAGTCAAGAAATAAAAAACAGGGTTTCTTATACTTTAAAGAAATAGTCATACACGACATTGTCGACAACCAGTAGACCAGAGTAAGTATATTTACTCACGTTTTTATCTGTTCAGATTGTACCTTAAAAGGGAGATTTGTCAGATATTTAATACTCTTATCAACATAGGAGTGATATTATCAAATATGCAGCATTATGCATATGTATGTATATATTTATTATTGTAAATCAATTAATTAATCCATTATGAAAGGAAACTCTATGTAGAAAGAAAGGGCTGGCACCTGGAAGCGTGGCAGATCCGAGGCCTTGAAGTCGTTGGGTGAGCAGCCACACCAGTCCACAATATGCTTGTACTGGCATTTACATCCCAGTTTGCGGTTCCAGTTGGTGAGCCTCAGGTTGTTGTCCACCATGGTTTCACAGTGGGCGCTGTTCTCCAGCACGGTGTGAAAAAATGACTGGAGGAGGAGGCACAGAGTACAGAGAGACAGACTGATTAAGGATCCTCATGTGTTAGTCTCATTATGTTATTGTTTTAGTTAGATTTATGGTTTCACACCATTCCTGGGCTGTTTTAAAGTGCTATTTAGTATGAAATCTTTTAAATGATTGTATTTTATTATATTTCATATTCACATTTCTGTCTAATTCTGATTTGTGGCATATTTTGTTTTTCTGTGACTCACTGTTTTGCTGCCTTGGCAAGAACACTCTTGAAAAAAACATTTTTAATCTTAATGAGGTTTTTTCCTGGTTAAATAAAACTAAACAGTTTAACCTTTGAAATTGAAAACATTGTGGAAAATGACAATCACATTTTCCTAGAGCCCAAGGTAACGTCTTCAAACTGCTGCTCCAAAACCCAAAGATATCAAATTGATACGAGCTGCAATACCTCCCATTTTATAAACTGTATTAGGTAAATGTTTGTTACTTTTACTTGATAAATGATTATTTCCAAAGGTATGAAGTCAAGGACTGCTTTCACAGTCTTTTTCTGATTCTCTGTGGAACTAACAGTTGATTGCTGTAACTAAACTGTTGAAGTGCACAAGTTATTCTTCTTCTAGCATTTTTGTCAGTTACGAAACAGCTTGAGGGGCATTACCACCTCCGTCTGGACAGGAGTAGACCCTAATTCACATGTAGCTCGGGAATACCAAGACATGCATATACATAAGTGGTTAAATGTAAATGAGAGCGTCTCAAATCTCATCTGGACCTTTAATCTTTCAAAGGTATAATTTGCAAGAATTTCCTAAAAAACAATGTATAGACTGAAACAGCCAATAACAGGGTGTGCAGCCCGTTCAGGTGGTCAAATGCTGCCGCTTTGTCACACCATCAGACACTCTGTTTTGTATATAGAATCTGAAGGGTTACTCTGTGTGTGTGTGTGTGTGTGTGTGTGTGTGTGTGTGTGTGTGTGTGTGTGTGTGTGTGTGTGTGTGTTACCTCAGCAGGCAGCAGTGTGTAGGCGTAGAAGCGCTTCATGTTGCTGACCAGCTCGTCTCGGGAGTTCACCACATAGTCCACAAAGGGCCGGTTGAGCAGGAACCAATCAGAGCCTCCGTCTACCGCAATGCCCTCTGGGATCTTGCGGTCCCCGAGCCGCCACATGTGGGTGTCACACTCGTAGAAGAGACGGTCCAGACCCTGTTTACGGATGAAACTGAGAGGACACCCAGGCATCCAGTGTTAAGCTGATTACTCAAACTGACAAACTGTATAAATACCTCCACCTGAGACACATTTACTATCATACTGTTGAGAGAGACATGTACTGTATCTCTTATTATTAGTGAATACAAGCTCACTACTCAGCCACTGATCACTGACCGACTGTGCCTTTGCAATCTCTGAAACCATTGGCTATTGGGGCAATATTTCTTGGGTTCTGGTGTAGCCAGTGGATCTCTGGGCCAAGACTTCCTCTTCCCTGCGCTGCTCATTGTTTACAGTCCGATTAGCAACTTGAGACGTGAGACTGCAGTTGGAGTTGAGGGACAACGTCTACGTTTGTTTCACAAGTAGCCAGTTTACAAACTAATTTTAAACCAATAAATAGCTAAATCATCGTCAGACGATAGCCGGTGGGTTTCCAGGTTGCATTTTGGCCGATGCGTTCCGCCTCTTTTGCTCTCCACATGGACCGTTTACCTGCATTCAGCCAAAGCCTGCTCCAACCTCATTGGTCAAGATTCTACATGTGAATGCATTGTATTGCATGATTAGTGCCTTTGTGACTAAACCTGTGTTTAAAGTTTCACCACTTGGATAAAACAACAGTACATGAAACTAAATGAGGACAAAAAACAAAATCATAAAATATTGGTTTAGATAAAGTGTCAGACGTAGTTTTAACAATGTCTTTAATTGGACTAACCACAAACTCATTTGGTGCATTTTTGCTTGGAAAACATGACGTAAACGATTTCTCAATATCAAAATAGTTGCTTATCTTGTCGATTGACTAATTGATTAATTGACTAATACTTTGCAACTCGAATTGTTCGGTTGAATCTAAAAAAGCTAATCAGGAGAAAAAGGCACAAGGATAATCACACTTTCTGGATAATTCAACTTCCATCTGACGTTTAGAGGGTGTTTTAATACTCATCCAGTTAACTGCAATAACTGCAAACTACAACTAAAATCTAAATTAAACTACCACTGTTTTTATTAAACTACTTGCTAATACAATCTTTACATTTTCAAAAATCTGCATTGAGGAGGAAGTCGAAGAAGAAAAAGAGGAAGATGAAAACGACGAAAAAGAGGACAAAGAAGAAGAAGAAGAAGAGGAAGAAGTAAAAGAAGAAGACATTACATTTTTTACACTCTGTTGTTGTTATTCATTACATAAAGACAATTACCTCCATACAAAAAATAAGATCACCATCATCAGAGAAAAACAAACACTCTCTCACTCTCACCGTGCGTTGTCTCTGCCGTGAGACTTGATGAAGTTCATGTTGCGGTATTTGGACAGGAAAGCCACCAGCTGTTCATTGGTCCTGAAGAGAGACAGCAGCTGTCAATCATCCACTCAGAAACACACATCCAGCATCTCACTGTGTCAACTCTACTTACACTTTATTCATCTATAAGGCAGAATTAATGTTTTATAGCCACTCTAGCTGAGTGCCTTGAAACTTAAAAGTGATGCGAGACTTTGTTAAGGCTCTAAATTGCTGTAACGTTAAGCGACTTCAGAGGGGGAAAGCTCACTCCAGTATGCCATAACGTTACATTTTGAAGGGAAAAATGTAATGTTTGAAAAGTGCCTCAGATTTGAACTTAAGTACAGTACTTTGGTAAATGTGATCACGTCCAGCAGCCCAACCTCATATTTTGTCCATATTTACCTTTCAGAATTTAAACTGCTGAAACATTTTGTGCGTCTAAACTCCCCTTACATAATATCGTAACATGTGTTTATGTGTGTCTGACCACAGGAGGACGAAAAACACCAAACCATAAAGTGTACTCACGCAATACACATTCTCAGTAGCAGTGTGTTTTTAAGAGGGGATTCTTCCCTTTCATGGATACACGTCTAAGCAGGATGCGATTAAATATTTGAACGAATCATCTCTTTCTTTTAAACAATGCAAAACATTCTTCCTTTTAGGGGAATTAGAGAGACTCCATGTGACTGTGTTTGGGACAGCTGTACCCGTTTATTTGGCTTCCGCTTCCAGCTGAAAGCAAACAGCTAAGCTGCAGTGTGTGGCCTGAAGCGGAGGCAGGCAGTACATTCAAACAGACACTCCCTTCATGCAGTGTGAGCTGTAAGCACACGGCTCGAGCCTGGTGTCGTCGCAATGAGTAGACGGGACGCCAGACAGACAGATCGCTTTGATTACATTTGATTACAGTCGTTACGACAAACCACAGGCGTGCATGTGTGCGTTTGTGGGCATGTTTGTTTTCATCAGCATCTCACACACATTTAAATCTAAGTGAGGCTGCTAGAACATATGGTCATATATCACATCTAGGATTTTTTTTTTTTTTGCAAATGATGATCTTTTAAGTTGTCAGAGCTGCATTTAGACTTTGGATACTTAAGTCTAATGAGAAGTTATGTGCTATTATTATTTATTGACTGGGTGCAGAGGTGGAAGAAGTATTTAGATCTTTTACTGCAGTACTAATACCACTGTGAAAATACTCCACTACACGTAAAAGTCCTGCATTAAGTATTATCGGCAAAATATAGTTAAAGTAAAATGTTCCCTGTCAGTGTTTTACTATTACTGTATATCTGATGTTTCTGGATTCATATTATTGCTGCATTCATTTGTATGTTGCATTTTTTAACTCCTTTAGCCTATAGAGTGCTACAGGAATGAGTCCTAAAACCTAGCACTTCCTGTTCCCTCGTCTGGAAGTCAATGGGTTTTCAGTTAGATGTCTGAAACAAGGTCTGTAGTTATCACAAGTTGAAGAGATTTTAAAGTTTTGTTCTACGATATAAAATAAGTCAGTTAATATCCCACTGGTGAATTTTGAAGCCTTTATGTGTCTTTAAAAAGGCGGTTGCTAACAAGTGGCTAACTGAGACTGCTAAACGTCATCACGCCGACTCGTCCACTTTTACAGCCTCGTTGTGTATACTCACGCTCATGTCACCGTGGTGTAGTTTGTTTATAGCCTAACGTTAGCTTTTTACTTGTGGAGATTGCATTCACACTTTAAAAATCATAAAAGTGGTGTTCATTTGTGGAGATTATCTTGCTGAACAAAACAAGTAAGTATCATAGTTTGCCACAGAGCTTATTTTCTGCAATAATCCAAAACCCAATGGAACAATCCCATTGGCTTTTTGTGGAGGGAACCAGAGCGATACTAACTTCCTGGTTGGCCTACAAAAATATGTCATCCCTGGAGCACTCTATATCCTGTTGGCTAGCTTAATCTACAGCAATGCATCATGGTCTATAAGATCATCATGTTTGTCCTGTGAGAACCACGTATCTCTAAAAAGTCAGAAAAACAGCCTGTTTTCAGCTTTGTGATGATACATTTTCCAGCTGATCCAAGAGGCTTTTTAAAGAGTTTATTTAGCTTCAAAAGGAGGAGGATTGAAGGAACACTTCATCCTTCAGTTTATCACAAACATTCAACATCAACATAGACATCAACGAGATACCTGGTTTTCAGTAGAGTAAAAGGTACAATATTTAGCTCTGAGGAGATATAAAGTAGTAGGATAAAGTAGATATAGAAATACTCAAGTAAAGTACAAGTACCTCTAATGTGTACTTTAGTACATTACTTGGGTAACTGTACTTAGTTACATTACAACAAGATAAATCCATTGTTTTCAGTGTAGACACGCGGCAGGTGCGCTTAAACGCGAGAGCAATGTCGTTGTGGCGCGCAAGCATTCCCAAGCGCAGATTTTTCGGGCCACAACAGCTGCGCCCTGAGATAAAAAATAGTTAAACTTTTGAACGCTGCAGCGCGCACCGCATGTCAAGTGACGAGGAACAACCAATCATAGCTGACAGATATCTTTTCTTTCTTCCGTAAATATCAGTCTACAGTTAATATATGAAGGAGAAGTAAATCATTTTAGCGCAGGACTCTCCAGAGCGCTACCATCTGTCCCTCTTTGTGCTAAGCTAACTGGCTGTGGTATCAATCTTCATCTAACTCTAAATGTTGGAACCATTCCTTTAAATTTCCTAAATGTTTCTCTGTCTACAGGCTTGATCACATGTGTGGACTGACCCACATGTATGATATCACACTGAGTGCAACTCACTGTATTTGCTTTTAAGTAAAAGTATGAATTTCGTCCATCTAATATCTAATCCATAAGGAACAAAAGCCAATAATGTATACCGACTGTTAAAATCAATCGGGTTGGTTGTTTTTCTGTCAGATGTCTGATCATCTGGAGCTGATATTCTGTTTGATATTTTAAACGTTTGTGTGACCTTCTCTTGACGCACGCACGCACGCACGCACGCACGGTTCCATTGACTCACTCCATGTGCCTCAGTGATGTCACAGCTATCGACGGTGTTGTGCTAATGCTGTGGATGTTCTATGGATTTTAGCTGAAGGGTGTTCAAACGGTCACTTTGATGGGAGGACGGAGAATGGATCAGTGTGTGTGTGTGTGTGTGTGTGTTCTTGTATTTCTATCCTTACGACGAGCCCTCGCAAGAATAGTGAGATGAAGAATTTACAATGCAGACTATTTTCAAAGAGGAAGTTTAATATCTAGCACTTTAAAGATAAACATTAGTATTTGGATTAGGTTTACATTAAAGGAAAAGGGTCAATTGACAGAAAATTTATTGGCAACTATTTTGATAAATAATTTCTTCGTTTAAGCCGTTTTTTTTAAACAAATACTCAAAACATTCTCTGGTTTTAGCTTCTTCAATGTATTTTCTCTTTATATCATTGTAAACTGAATATTTTTGAGTTTTGCACTGTTGCTCAGACAAAACAAGACATCTGAATATGTCAACTTGCATTCTGTGAAATTTTCTGAAATAGGTTAATTGAGAAAATAATCTGCAGATTAAATTAATAATTAAAGTAATCGTTGCAGCCTTTTTGTGGTTTATTGTTCTACAAAAGATTTTAAATTAAAATACCAGTTAGCCAAGGTGGCTTGGCTCAACAGCGATGACATTTCAGCAGGACTGGTTGCCTGACCCTCATCAGACTAGTCATGAATGATGCATCAGAACTGGCACAAGTAGGCTATAAATGGGCCAATGGTACTGTACCAGTTTCATTTGCCCAAACTTAATCCAAGTGCTGCTTACTGGTGCTGATTCTTTACACAAATCATGCCGAAATCTAGGAACTCAACAGAGGTCAAAGCCAGCTCACCTCAGCCGCAACTGGCCCGACTCGACTATCAGGTAGAGACACAACCATCTGGACCTCATCGTGCTTGCTGCACACCGATGAGCCAAACACAAGAATGACCACAAAACCTCTTTATGTTACCTCTTTCCTTCACTGTTGCAGCAAGCAAATCGCCAGTCAATATCTCCACTGATCACAGCCAAGCTCTTTCCTCAACAATACAGATCCCTTCAAATCCCCAAGCAGCAAAACGGCCATTAAAAGGGCTCTGCCTCAAAGCTACAGACTCCCAATCCATTCAGAGTCGATGCACTTGAGGTCTATTGGCCACGTAACCTGATCCATAAGACCTTAAACAAAGCAAACAAGGCTTTAACAAATCAATGTGCTGTGTGTTTGGATGGAACTTGACATGATCGATAAATCTCCTACAGTCTTCTACAGGGATACAAAACCGGGAACAGTCGCGGAATTTTCAACCAAACCTTTATGGATCAACAGTCTGTTTCAGAGACCATTTTGGTTGAAGCACAAATAGAAAACCTGATAAGAGCCATTTTGGGCCTTGTTAGCTTGAAATACGGTAACAACTAGGACTGGGACGATACACCTATCTCCTGATTTGATACTACCACGATACTTGAGTGACGATTCGATATGTATTGTGATTTTTAAGTATTGCGATTCTACAAGTATTGTGATTTGATATATGATTTATTGCGATTTTTGTTCACTTTTTTAACACTAGACCAAGGGGAAAAGGTTGAATCATACACTTCTAGGGACTTTTACTTTGGAAAAATATCTAAATTGATACAGTAAAAATTATGGGTTTGATTATCAGCATGTATGTAGTCAGAGATGTTCTGAAGTCAAATATATCAGTCATTGTCAGGAATTTATTACATTTTTTCCAGCAACCCAAAAATCAAAGAATAAAGACATTTCTCTCACAAATTAGTGTTATTTTCTTTTTAATTTATAAGGGATATGTAATGTTTTATACTTCTGGTGAATATAATCAATCAATCTTATTTCCATATATATATTTCATATATATAAAAGGTCCCTTTGTTAACACCTTATTTTGAAACACAGATATAGTCATGTAGTATACTTCCGCAAAGTCCGTCGCTAGCTCTTCCCGTCAGCTCCGTTCTCTTTATACATCCATGGTCAGTTCCATCGGGCCCGTTTAAATGCATTTAATATAAATGTCAGTATATGGGTGCCCTACAGTTGTAGCGTCGGACGATTTGACCACGGAGATGAGAGTGATGGCTAGCTTGACCGCACGTTACCGCAATACGATAACGTTTCCTGTCCATGACAGAGTTAGCATGCAGCTTTAGCCATGATGTCTACCTCTGCTTCTTAAACCTTAACCTTCTTAAAAAAAATCACGATACATAGGTGAATCAATTTTTTTCCCACCAGTAACAACTGGTTCTTAAATCCAGTTTTTAAAATGCAAATGAAATACAATGTGAACAATGAACATTTGACCTGGAGTATTTCCTTGAATTTCCATTTAGGTTTACTTAAAGTACAATTTCAAACATGCAATAAAAAAAAGTTAAATGACTAATCATTAAGAGGTGACCCCACCGTTTTCTGCTTCACGTGGCTGACCCGGTCACTCACCTGATGGGGTAGTCCGCGGCGCTGAGGTTGATGAAGAAGTCCCAGGACCAGTCAGACATTTTGAGAAGGTCCTCCATGCTGCGTAGATACATCGTCAATAGGCTGGCCCCGCCCCAGATGGTGGACATCCTCCAGGGAGTCATCCGGACGTTGGGATACTGGCCGACCAGAGACAGGACCTCCCTGTAGAGGTAGTTGGACCTCTGAGAAATGTGGAGAATGACAACAAGAAGGAAGTTTATGGTGTGTTTTTGTTTCTGCCTAAAAAAGTTGATTGGATGTTATTGACATAGAATGGCAGTCAGTGGTCTCACCTGGTCTACATGGATGTAGTAGTAGTTCGAGGTGTGGTAGATGGCTTTGAAGAGACGCTGGAACTGACGCGAGGCTCGGCCGTGGACGACCAGGACGAAGGCTATCCGTGCCGGCACAAGCTGGGCAGCATCTGAGGGCTCCTCATCCCACTGTACATTCACATTAGCCTTACCTGGACGGAGAGGACCAAGACGTCAGCTCATGAAACATGCAACCTTTCTTAAAGAGCAGTTAACATTATTTGAATTTAATGCTGCATTTACTGGTGCTTTCATGCCCTGCTGGAAATACAGTTCATGTCAACACTCAGATAAGATGGATTTCCGTGTCATATGCAATCCAGCGATTCTCGCTTGATCTTGTGACATCATGAGAGTCCAGCTGCCATGCAAGGTAAATTTGTTTCTGCACTTTCCTGAATTCTGACATTGGCAAAAGGTCTGCAGTCCAGGGCTGAAACGATTTATCAGTTAGCGTAAAAAGAAAATTATTCAGACAGATATGAGTTGCTGGATTTCTGTTTCTTGGTTGCAAGACAACGTCACTGTCACTGTCAACCCTGCTTTCCACTCCGGTCCTCCATCTTCACTTCCGCCTTTCCTGGAAGTACTGCGCTGTCTGTGGCTAGCCGAGCTAAATCTGCTTCTTGTATATACAAAACCCTCTGACAGCCTAGCGCTCCTCCATCATCACGCTCACTCTAAAGATGGCGCGGGTTGAGGCCTGCTTGGCCTAATTAGTGACCTTCCCGAGCTGTGGGGCATGCTGGGAGTGGGAGTTTGAGAAGAAATAACTGTAATCAGGCGGCTCGGTCGAGCACTGCTGTACAGACTGAGGGAGGCAGGCGGAGGGATGTCGTGCACAGATAGCGATGTACACTTTACGCCTGCATGAGTGCAGAAACACGAAACTTCGTTTCAACAACCGCCTTGTTCTCTTCAACACGTCAGTCAAACTCAAATGTCAACTCAAATCATCTTTCACTGCTCCTCCAGTCTGTGCATATAATGACTAGTGTATCATCAAAGCAACATATAATCATATAAATTAAACCTCAAATGGCCGGGCTGGTCCTGAGAGCACAACTACAAGTAAATCATTAGTCAGCCAGTCCAAAAATAAGACTACAAACTGCTTGTTTAATTGGGGTGTAATTAGGCTGGCTGAGTATCATCCTCGCTGTGTCCATCCATGCTTTAAGTCCCTGAAAATAGAACTGGATGCCTCTCCATGTCTCTGGCACGTGCCGGGTTAAAAATGATTCTCAAATAACACACACAAATTTGGTAGGGAAAAAAAACCCACTTCAAAGCAGCCGCCTGTTCGTCCAATTCCTTCACTTTCTCGTCTTTCAGTCACCCTTTCATTTGTTGACTGGCTCAATCACCGGCTATGTTAACATGAAGGGATGAATCTGTCCTTAAATCATAGGTTAATACATTTAAACTATGTTCAATAACTCTGGGTGCTCATATTCTGGATTATATCCATAATGTAAGTATAGGCTACTAGAACACGGAAATATGCTACACCAGTCCTTGTTCAAATTCAGTCCAACAGAAAAAGAAATGGCCACCATCTTTTCAGTGTGACTAGACTTTGTCTGAACTAACAGACATCTTTCCCGAAATGTTTTCAAAACGATATCTTCCACACAAAAATTTGTACCGTCGTTAAGACAGCTGAAGCTACGTGAAATAAAGCACATTGTAGACTTTATTTTGCAGGACGAAATCTATTGTTAGGCCAACAGCACCTGCTGTCTAAATGTTTAGAATAACTTTTATCATGCAACAAGTTTGCATTCGCTAAGCAGCTACAGCGGATAACGCCGTCCCGTAGCACCCATCCTCCGGTCCCCCCCAGGTTAACACTGTTGTCTCTGTCAGCACTGTTGCTGTTGTTTTCACTGTTAGCACTGTTAGCACGGTTAGCTACCAGCCGCCGGCTCAGCCATCGCCATGTTGAGAGCCAAACATGACGTGATGCGGTCATCGTGAGAGGTTCCTTTTTGCCGACCTCCTGTCACCACCTGACATAAATGAACATTTTCGAGTTACTTTTTTGCTTCTGGCTGAACTTTTTATTGGTGGCTATCTACGTATGAACATGTCTGCCTCTGATTCGACTCAAGTTAAATGTGATTCCCTGGCCAGAACTCGCTCAGAGCTGAAGAGACTCCAGTCCACTAGCATGGAGGCCACAGCTAACGTTAGCCACCATGACGCTGCCATATGCAAGGAAGAAGGCCTGGCTACTCTCCTCGCACAGGATGTCACACAGAAATTCAGCGCTTTAATGGATCAGAAGTTTGCTGAACTTCATCTGACTCTGGAAGGGTTTAACAACGGCATTGAAAGCAACACCAAACGCATAGCGGAGGCTGAAACGCGTATTTCAGATGCCAAAGACTTCACGACTTCTCTGTGACAAGATTGTGGCTCTAGAAAAAGAAGTGAATGTTCTCTCACAACGAGCCGAGGACAGCAAAAACCGCAGCCCCAGGGAGAACATAAAGATTATGGAGGAAGGCAAGGAGGGACAACAACCAGCTTCATTTTTTGAATCCTGGCTCCCCAAACTACTGGGTTTGCAAACCAAACGAGAGACAATTAAATAAAACATATACAGCAAATCCTCACTTTTGCAACTAGAGAATGTTTAGCAACTAATTAATTGACTAATCAATTAATCGACTAATCGTTTCAGCTCTAGCTGAAAGACATTTTCTGTAAGGGACTGTGCGAAAATTATTTGAGTGGAGAAGGGAGATCAAATTTTTATTTAACTTTTTTAACAAAGCAAGACCCTTTTCACACATTACTAACATTTTCTTAAAATGAAAAAAGGCTCTCCTCTCCTCTACCCAAAAAAGTCAGACTGCCCTCCCTTCAGCCAACAGAAAAAATATACATCACCTTCCCCTTTTTGACCCACTTATAATCTTCAAACAGTCCCTAAACAGCTGCAAACACATGACATACAAGTTAGAGTTTGGTTGCTAATATTTAACTTGAATTAAGTTTAATCTTAATGTGTTTTTTAGGACTTTTTTGTCTGCAAATTGTCTGCAAGTACACTATTATTAAATGCATATGGGACATGTGGGATATTGTTGTTGTTTGGAGTTACATAAAGATACATATTAATTGCAAGTCAGAGTCTACCTGTACTTGGAGACACGTTCTACGCATATATTTTAGTATCTCACAATATCCAACAAGTGTATCACTAATTAATCTTTATTCATCATGAACTTACTAATCTGTATGGTTTAGTCTTCTGATCTCACCTTCTATGGGGCAGTAGCGAGGCACTTTCTCGGGCATCAGCGCTCTGTCTTTGTGTTTGCAGTAGACCTCCACTATCTGCTGCCGACACTCGCGGCTCTTGGCTCTGGACAGAGCAGAAATGGCTTCCTTCCCGCTGATCTCACACTGCGGCTGCTCCTTCCTCGGCTCCAAACCGGGCGGCAGCGGCATGGCCGACTTCTTCGCCTGGTACAGCGGTGGATCCTGATTGGACCCCTGGACCGGTGCTGGGACCGTTGGCACCTCAGGGTGGGGTTTACGGATGTGGGTGCGGTTGTGATTGTGGCCCACCCCTCTGGGTTGGACGGGAGGGTAGTTGAGGACCTCGTTAGCAGATTTTCCCAGCATGCTCTGTGCTTGGGCCTTGTCCAGCTTGCGTTTGGCGTTTGCGACCGGCACTCGCTGGCGTTGAGATCGAGCTCCCAGGTTGCTGTTGCTGTCGATGGTGTCAAAGTCTTTAGGGACCGAGTTCTCGTTGTTGTTGCTGTCCAGGCGAAGTTTCTCTTTGGGCCGGTGGGAATGGTAGACGTCCTGTGAGGGAGAAGACAACATTAATACAAAACCAGAACAATTACATCTTGTAATCCTGAAAGTACTTCTTAATCTCCTCAAACAGAGAAGATAAACCGTCAAACGTAGTGGTATACTGATGTTTCCTGGTCCACACACATTCCTTTCCTCAAGATACTAAAAAATGCTGATGTGGTTACATGCATCTCCATAAAGCGACAAAACTAAAAAGATATTTTAAAATTTATGATTATTTCAAAATCTAGAATGATAAACATTTTTAGTAGGGTTGTCAAAGTTAACGCGATAGTAACGTATTAATGCAAATTCATTTTAACACCACTAATTTCTTGAACACAACTTGCGATTTTTATGTTGTAGCGGGCTCAGTTCTAAAGCTAGAGTGAAGATACTGGCATCATATGAAATAGAAAACATAAGGTATCCATTGTTACCAACCATGTCTAAACTTTGACGAGGAAAAACTGGCATGGCCATTTTCAAAGGGGTCCCTTGACCTCTGACCTCGGGATATGTGAATGAAAATGGGTTCTATGGGTACCCACAATTCTCCCCTTTTCAGACATGCCCACTTTATGATAATCACACGCAGTTTGGGGCAAGTCATAGTCAAGTCAGCACACTGACACACTGACTGCTGTTGTTGCCTGTTGGGCTGCAGTTTACCATGTTATGATTTGAGTATATTTTTTTATGCTAAATGCAGTACCTGTGAGGGTTTCTGGAGGGTTTCTGTTTTGTGTTGTTAATTGATTTCCACTAATAAATATATACATACATTTGCAAAAATCAAGTATATTTGCCCACTCACCTGTTGATAAGAGTATTAAATACTACAAACAAATCTCCCTTTAAGGTACATTTTGTACAGATCAAAAATTGTGCAATTAATTTGTGATTAACTATGGACAATCATGCGATTAAATATTTTAATCGACTGACAGCTTAAGTTCACGCACATGTGAAATGTCAAAAAACCAAAACAGTTTGCAATAGAGGTTTATGTCCTTTTTACACTGGAGGCAGGAAATCAAGACCATCACCACACAAACATCTGAAGCGAGACCACAAAAACTACCAGAAAATCTCTGTCACTGATGGCAATAATGACCCTTGTACACGGCATCAGCAAACCTGACAAAATCCCTACGACACAATGAGATTACAAAAGAGATTATTTTATTTTTTAAAAAAAAGATATTTTCTGAGGTATTTATGATTCTCATTTTATCCAGAATTGTGCAGATTCATAATATATTTACTTTAGTCCCCGATTTCCTCATGCAGTCAGTCATCAAATTCACTTTCACTCTTTCTAGGGAAAATAAAGCTGATGAGACCCAAGAGGGAAAAAGGGAATGACTTCCTGAGCTCAAGTGACCTTTGACCCCTGAGACACAGGCAGCTGTGGCCTTGACCTTCCAGAGTCAGGTGGTGATATATATATAATGTATAAATGTGTGTGTGTTTCACTAGCAAAGCCACATGACCTCGATGGGTATTTTAATCCCACAGATCGCCCTATATCTGTCTTTTCCAGGGATAAAGAGTGTGTTTCTGACTGACACGCACACACATATACACAGTCAGAGTGCCTGGGGGAAGGCAGTAATATCAGCTCTTGCCACCTGCTCCTCAGGCAACCTTTCATTATCTCATCTGTAATGTCAGTAAGCTGAGGAATGTGTGTGTGTGTGTGTGTGTGTGTGTGTGTGTGTGTAGTCACAGTGAATACTTCCAGCTCTCCTGCATTCACTGAGTGTAAAAGTACAGAGGAAACCAGGAATAAAGCCTCCAGTGCACAGAGAGAGACTAACGGCTCACGCGCACGCACGCACGCACGCACGCATTTAGCGGTTTTCTAGTCTTCCAATCTCTCAAAGCGCTTTACACTATATGCCAACATTCATCCATTCAAACACTGATGGCAAATTGTACTCAATCTGAACGCTGAATAAGACATTTTTAGGAAACCAAAAGGTGATAATTAACTTTGATGAACTGAAAACACACTGTGAAAGGGTTAAAGTTGTAAGACGACAACTCCCAGACCAGACAACGCCGTGGTAGCAACCTGTCAATCACAAGGTAGCCATGCCCTAAAGCATCCCCTGCTTTATGGTCTATTTGACTCTAAATGGGACCATAATTTTCTAAATGAACATCATGCTGTATTGTAGAAGATTGAGACCATAAACTCATGTTTACAATGTTTACTGAGGTAATAAATCGAGTGAGAAGTAGGGTCATTTTCTCATAGACTTCTATACAATCAGACTTCTTTTTGCAACTGGAGGAGTCGCCCCCTGCTGGCTGTTAGAAAGAATGCAAGTTTAAGGCACTTCAGCATTGGCTTCACTTTTCAGAACCGGAGGTTGCCCACTGTTTAAAACATAAGCTGCAGTTTAATGTTACAGGTGGAGGTGTAGCACATTTAAACTACTTAATCTACTGTTGAATAGTTTAATCTACAGCACAGTATCATGTTTTCTAAATTGATCATATGTTTTGTTTATAAAATCTTAATCTGTAAAGTAACTAAAGCTAAAAAAGTACAATATTTTCCCCCGAGATGTAGTGGAATAGAAGTATAAAGGGCCCGTACACATGCTGTGTCTTTTGCGCTCTCAAATCCATTGTTGTCAATCTAGACGTGCGGCAGGTGTGCTCAAACGTGAGCGTGATGCTGTCGTGGTGCGCAACCGTTCTCAAGCGTCTATTTTTCAGGGAGCGACTGAGGACGTCACAAAATCCGGTTGAAAGGTCGGCCAACTTGACATAGAGAAATCGAGTGTAAATGTGCATTTATCTTTGTTTTGACTGAGTTTAGTTTAGTCAGTGAGGTTTTTACTGCAAAATTACCGCAACTTCATCATCATCATCGCAGCACGCTGGTTTTGGTTGCTTAGTAACGGCAGGCGTGACAGGAGGGCAACCTCCCAAGCACATTGGAAAGAAAAAAAGCGGCACAGCTGGCGTTTTCCACGCGCTTTTAGACGCAGCATTAGTTCGGCCCCTAAAGTAGCATACTCAAATACTCAAGGAAGTACAGCACTTGAGTAAATGTACATTCCACCACCGGCTGTAGTGATATGTTGCAACTGAGAAAAATGCTGACTTATTAACATTTATGTTTTTGTCTGATCAGCACTCCAAATATATAAATGTTACCATCATATAAAAAAACAGCAACAGACTGTAAAAACGTCTGAGTGACTCTTTAATTTGCAGACAGAGTAATACAAACTGTTTCTCTCTCCTTCTCAGGTCCTCCTGCGTTTTTTCCCAGAAGCCAGTGCATTCCGTGGAGACCAACCACAGTTAAAATACCACCACTTACCTACAAAGACATCATTCTTTATACTCACACACACTGAGTCATTGCTTTCTTGCTAACTGTGCGAGTCAGTTTGCTCTCTTCCCCAGCAGGTTCTTATTGAAGTGCATTCAGACCTCCTGCTGCTGGATGATAAAGGCGACAGAAAAGAGACAAGAGAGCCTGTTCCCTCCGGCGCCCGGAGCGAGAGACATTAAGAGAGGGGAGGAACGAGAGAGAGAGATAGAGGGAATTGGTGGAAGAAAGGAGACCTGTTGCTCTGACATCTGTTGATTAAAGGCCATGTTCACACTGATGAAGACAAATCTGAAAATGCTAGCGTTGTTTCATGTGGCTGGAGGATGGGAGGAGTGCGGTCAGTTAGTGAAAAGGAGAAGACGACCGAGTCTTTTCAACATGCTTCATGTCTTCACTCTCACTTCTCTCTCCATCATGTTTTCCACATGGTTTTCCAACGTTTGAAATTTGACTGGAGCTCTCTAAAGGCCCTGACACACCAAGCCGACGGTCGTAAACACGCATTAATTCGCATTTTTTGGGCTGATTTTCTGGAAATTTGGTTAAAATTGGCGCTGGCTTGTGATCAGTAGACGTTTTGTGGTGGAGATGGTCTTTGCAAGATGTGAAAAGGAAAAGATAACCGAGTCTTTTAAACTTGTTTCATGTCTTCACTCTCAACAATCTCAACCAGCATCAGTAAACTAGTAGCGAGAAGAAAAGCAGCCCAAACTGACCAATCACAGTTCTTGTTGTCGCGATGTACTGCTCTGACTGTAAAGCAAACACAGATCCTGTTGCATCTCATCACGCTATAATGTAGTTATTGCTATAGAATGTCAGAAAAAGAGAAAAATACTAATCAGAAGCCTTTTGTTGTCCAAACTAAACTCTAAAACCCAAAGATATTCAGTTTACAGTGACAAAAATCAGAGAAAAGCAGCAAATGCTCACATTTAAGGAGCTGGGACCAGAAGATGGTTGCTATTTTGCTTGAATTATTATTGAAACGATTACTCGACTATCAACCGACAATGTGATTATTGATTAATCAACTAATCACTGCAGCTCTACTAACAAGTCTCAATCCATGCCCGAGTCTCCTAAACACTGCAAATTAAATTTAAAGACGTATCAGCACAAATATTGCAAAACAGTGTGTGTGAGAGAAAACAGCTTCATATCAAGCAATAAAGAGCTCTTTCACCAGGCGGTGTACAGCATCAGGAGGCCCCAGTTATGCATTAATCAAACACTGTCTGTGTGTGTGTTTGTAGTCAGTATACCTGTGGAAACATACAGCCTGGAATTTATTGCGGTTATTGCCCAGTGAAAACCTGACAGTTTACGCTCGGCTGAGCTGGAAAAGTTGCTGCATTGATAACAAAATGTGACAAAGTGTAATGGAAACAGACTTTGTGAATAAATGACGTACAAGAAGCACGCGAAGACCTGAAAACATGAGATCTGCGTCAGCCCGTTCGCGCGATATATAGATATAGATACCCGGTATTATTGCCATTTTATCTTATTTTGCTTTTTAAATGGCAAAGATGACAGTTTTAAAACAAATTAAATACTTGGGTATTATAAATGCCGAACACAGAGAGACACTTCATCTGAGACACTATGGTTGTGTCTGGTTGCTATGATACAGAATATTCGCATAAGCAAAAATGTTGGCACAAGGTAGAGTACTTGGTCTGGATGAAGGGAAGGCTGAAGCACACAGGGAGAGAGGACGGACCTGCCGGTCTATGTGTATTAATTTCTCCTCCATTGTTGTTGTTGTTGAGCAGCACTATTACCCTTCTGCATTGTGATTAGACGACTGGGGTAAAAACTCAGCGTCTCGTCGTACTGCTGCCGTTTGTAGCATAACGTAAATACGCGGCGCTCCCATTTCAAAGAATTAAAAAAAGAAAAAAGTGAACATAGCGGTAGCTTGCCATCCCCTGCGGTTGGCTTGTCAATAGCGCGGTATTACAATATTGCGGTTATTGTGACAGCCCTAGTCTGAACTGAGTCCAATGTAAACGCAACCGTGTGAATATACTACGCTCAGAGCTAGTGATGTAGAATAAAAAGTGAGAGAGGTCTGATGGTGGAGGGAGGGGAGGTGGATGGGTCTAAAAAACACAGGACTTACAACAGATCGCTGTTTCCTTTTTTAAGTTTGTCGTGCGTGTTTTTTAGTGCCGTTTGTGACGTGTTTTCCGTACTTACGTTACGTTGTTTCTTCAGCTCAACCATGATGTTTTTCCTAAACCTAACTTAGTGGTTTTGTTGCCTAAACATAACTGTGGACGTTACCATAGTTTTGTTGCGTGCCGTACAAATGACACGCAAACAGGCTAAAATGTGTCCTTGTAATATCGTGCTATTTCTTCGTCTTCCCCTGAGACTGTGTGTGTGGAGAGATGAGGAGACGGTGGCCTTCCTCACATTAATACATGAAACAAACAATATTTCCATCATATTTTCCACATGACTTTCCTATCTATCAGTAGTGATGAAAAACAAAACACAGACATTAAAGAATTTTATTCTATTTCGCCTATGTTTTATTTTTCAGTGGAACTTGTTTCAATTTGCATTTTTTTTTGCTGATTTTCTTGAAATTTCCAGTGACACACATCAGAGAAAAGCAGCAAATCCTCACATTTGACACCAGAAAATGACTGAAACAATTAATCGATTATCGACTTGATTATTCAACTAATCACTGCAGCTCCAATATTAACAACTTAGAGTCTCCATCCATGTTAGTGTCCTAAACACGGCGATGTTCATTACACCCCACAATATAAAGGTGTGTGAAGAAAACAACAACATACTGATGACTTAAATATTCCTAGAGCATTTGTTTGTCCAGAGGTTGGCGCTAGAGGAAAAGGTCATTAAAACCAAAAGGGTTCATCCTCTGGAGAGCATAGATCTGCTCAGTATATATTCATGGCTACCTGCCCATTAGGTGAGCACAAATACACAACAAGGTGTCATGGTGGAGGCGAAGAACGTCAGGAAGTGACGACACATTATCTCTGGGATAAAAAACAGAAGTTGTCTTTTATCCGTCACTCATACAGCAGGTTCAAATAAATATGATTTTACTAATGAACAGAACTGAACACGAGTAAACGATGAGTACAGATGAAATGGCAGTTTCTTTTGTATTTTCATGTCTTCACATCTTCAAACCCATAATTGTATGTTATGGTCATTTTCTCATTCGTCTCTCTCTTCATCCAAAAGATGAAGGAAGAAAACAGTAATTGAGAATCTAATGAGGACCACAGAAAACAGTCATCTCACGGCGGAAATGAATGGAAGTCAGTTTAAACAAAAATGCAAAAATAGAGCTGGCGAGACAAAAGGAAAAACAGAGCCAGATGGGCAGAAAGTAAGCTAAATGGACTATTAGGAGGGACAGGGCGGTGCTGTGAAACCTGGCTGCAGTAGCCCCGGGATTAAAGCAGGGATTGACGTCTATCTATGTCACATTTAGTGAGAATTATCTCAAAGAAAATCGAAAAAAAAACAGCTTTCTGGTTTTAAAAGTGTGTTGTGCTTAATCGCCAATAGAGAGAGAGACATGCCAGCATGATGTGTGCTGCCGCAGAGGGAAACCTCTGAGACGCCCTGCAGCTCTGACTGGAAGCACTCTGAAACAGGCAAAATAATA
The DNA here is from genome assembly GCA_916700685.1 of Adelosebastes latens. NCBI lineage: Eukaryota > Metazoa > Chordata > Actinopteri > Perciformes > Sebastidae > Adelosebastes > Adelosebastes latens. Next base: position 20,217 of record CAKAKR010037389.1, read on the forward strand.
AATCATAAATTAATATCATAAAACTGAGGAAACACGCAAGTATATGTCACAAAATAATATGATTAGTGGTGAATAACTGGTGCCAGAACGATAGTTTACTCTGTCCAGTAAAACACATTGTTTTCTACAAAATTTGACACAATCAACCAAACCAAAAGATCATTAATGGGGAAATATCATCATGCTCATTTCCATGTTCATATTTGTATTTGGGGTTTCTACTAGAACATGTTTACATGCTGTAATGTTTAAAAAAAACACATTTTTTTCTCATCCTGTCTGTCTGAATATACCTGTTGGTGTGTCTGGGCCTTTAGCCTAGTCGGCTCTGATTGGCTTGCAAAAACAATATGGTGCACCTTTGCAAAGGTAGTTCTCAAGCTAAGGGTGGTATATTCTAATGAGCCTGCATGTGACATAGGAAGGGGAGCCAAATTCCCAGGGCGTCAAATACCGACGCTTTGTCACGGCCGTCGGCGTTCGATACCGCCCAACAAGGCACCCTTTCGCGGCGGCATGAGACGCACCAGGCTTTCCATTAATTACAGTGTAAACCCATTCGCAGCAACAGTTAACGCTCAGAGAAAGAGCTATGGTGACGTAGTTTAAAGAGTGAAAGATACACAGGGTGGGAGGGGGGAGGTGGACAAGGCTTATATGTATATCTTCTTCTAAAAAACTGTACGACCATCACAGCTACATAATCCCATCCCTCACCAAATGTCCTCTCTTTCCAAAAATGTTCTCACTGTCAAAGTCTTAAAATGGTCCTCACAGATACAGAAGTGCAAGAGCACACACACACACACACACACGCACAGACACACGCACAGTATTTAGGGATTATCGAACAATCTAAACTAGATTAGAAAGTATAAATCCCATCAGAGAAACCTGATCCAAACCCTCTAATCTGATCTGACCTGGCTGTTAGGATGTGAACCAGCTCTGATACACATGTGGTGTGGTGTGTGTGTGTGTGTGTGTGTGTGTGTGTGTGTTCATCCCCTAAAAGGTGTGATGAATGTGAGAGTTGTGCAACTGCGGCGCAGTCCACGACTGCTATAAACATTCTGAACTGGACATCAACAGTCAGTACACATGGTCTCACACACACACACACACACACCTGTAAACACTTCGTTCCTGCAGTGTGGTTGCTGGAGAGCTGAACACTGCTGGTATTTTAATGCATCTGTAATGTGAATGTGTGTACTGTACTGCTGCACTTAAAGTTAAACACACACACTTTTTCTTTTATTGGAAATAGGATGCTTCTTCCTGTCAATAAACACACACACACACTTTATCACCTTCACACATGTTCAACCTTCACTGATATTCACTAGAAGTTCACTTTACTGCAACATCAAACAACAGAAAATAGGACATGCTTCTATTAGGGCAGTGGTTCTCAAAGTGGGGTTCGTGGACCCCCAGGGGTCCTTGAAGGGGTTCCCAGCAATAGGGGGAATCATTTATTTTCACTATAATTTCAACCATAATTAAGACGATGACAGAATGTATGACTATTTTGGTCATGTGTTTCATACATTTTCTGTAATAAAACATCTAAAAGCATAAATTCAATCAGACGGGGGACCTTGGGACAAAATCTTATCATATGGGGGTCCATTTAATTTGTGTCAGTTTAGGGGTCCTTGACGTGAAAAAGTTTGAGAACCACTGTATTAGGGTACAGCTAGTGATCATTTTCATTATTGATTAATCAGTTTATTGTAGGGCTGTCAAAGATAATGCGATAAAAATGAGTTATCGCAAATTTGTTTTAACGCCATTCATTCAACACAGTAACGCAATTCGATCTTTCGGAGGTTGTAGCAGAGATACTAGTGTCATATGAAACTAGAAAACCTAAGGAATCCATTGGTACTAACCATGTCATACTAACTTTTCGCGAAGGGATATGCGGCTTACGCTGAATTTTGGAGGGGAAAAACTGTGATGGCCATTTTCAAAGGGGTTCCTTGACCTCTGACCTCAAGATATGTGAATGAAAATGGGTTCTATGGGTACCCACGAGTCTCCCCTTTACAGACATGCCTACTTTATGATAATCACATGCAGTTTGGGGCAAGTCATAGTCAGCACACTGACACACTGACAGCTGTTGTTGCCTGTTGGGCTACAGTTTGCCATGTTATGATTTGAACATATTTTTTATGCTAAATGCAGTACCTGTGAGGGTTTCTGGACAATATTTGTCATTGTTTTGTGTTGTTAATTGATTTCCTATAATACATATAAACACACATTTGCATAAAGCAGCATATTTGCCCACTCCCACGTTGATAAGAGTATTAAATACTAGGGCTGTCCATCGATTAAATTATTTAATCGCCAATTAATCACACATTTTTTATCTGTTCAAAATGTACCTTAATGGGAGATTTGTCAAGTATTTGCATGTGATTATCATAAAGTGGGCATGTCTGTAAGACTCGTGGGTACCCATAGAACCCATTTTCATTCACATATCTTGAGGTCAGAGGTCAAGTGACCCCTTTGAAAATGGCCATGCCAGTTTTTCCTCACCAAAACAAAGCGTAAGTTTGGAGTGTAGTCAGCCTCCACCAATGGATTCATTAGGTTTTTTCTATTTTCACATGATGTCAGTATCTTCACTCTAACTTTAAAACTGAGCCCGCTACAACCTAAAAATCACAAGTTGCGTTAATGCGTTAAAGAAATTAGTGGCGTTAAAACAAATTTGCTTTATCGCGTTAATTTTGACAGCCCTATTAAATACTTCACAAATCCCCCTTTAAGGTACATTTGGAACAGATAATGCGATTAATCATGATTAACTATGGACAATCAAGCGATAAATCACGATTAAATATTTTAATCAACTGACAGCCCTACTTCTAAGCTACACTACTGGGGAGAAGAAATAGATATATCAACTTCATGTTGTTCAATCTGTCCAACTCTGCAGCGCCATAGGGACCACTAGTACAAGTTTCAAAAGACGCAAGTGGACTCAAAACTGATATTAAAATGTTTCAGCACAGGCAAAAAAAATACTTATCCTGAAGCTGTTGGACACTTTATGGAAATAGAAGAGGAAAAAGGAGGGAAACAAAAAGAAAAAGGAGTTCCTGGTAAATTCAGAGCTGCTGACTGACTTTTAAAGGGGATTGGGGTTATAAAAATAGTCAAATTAAAAGATGAATACAGGAGAAAAACATCAATATTCAGATCTGGTCTTCATCAATCCAACACCCTCACGGACTAATAAACACACTGTAGTTATTTCCCTGCTCGGTCTTGTCTCCAGACCTTTCTAATCACTCATTTAGCTCTCACATCGACCTTTGTTTCATTTGATCCGGTTTTCTCTCCCTCCGTCTCTCTTCACCTCCCAAACTCCTGTCCTATAAAAAGTGCTGGCATGCATCTCTACTGTTTTAAAAGCCAATAACTGTCAGGACATATCACTGCTCTCTCTCACACACACACCCAGACAGACAGAGGGAAGATCACAGGGCATCCGGTTAACTGTAATGAAAGGACGTAAAAATGGATGCCTGCTATACAGCCCACATCGCTCTCTGTCTCTCTCTCTCTCACACACTCTCTCACACACACACACACACACACACACACACACACACACACACAAACACAGAGTAGCATATACAGTTTGTTCATGTCCTGACAACCTGAGAACACCTGGATCCCAGCAGGTAAAGCAACACACACACACAACATTGTTTTCTGAACATAAAAACACTGTGGAATCTCCCTCAGATCCTATTCGTGTACTGTAGTATTTAAACATTATATGAATGGAAGCCACACACACATATATATATATACACACTGAGAAAGTTTACAGGTGATGTAGTCTAGAGGATGCAAAGCTGAAGAAAGAAGACTTTTAACTTTGACTTGGCAAACAACGTGATGTTTAAATTGCCATTGTCTTTTTACAAGCTATAATATCAGAGGGGAGCTATTTCCATTAATAAAAATGGCTTAATCATTTCCCAGTTTCCTTAACTGTCTATAGGGCCCCTTAATATCACCAAGAGGAGGGTTTTAATTAAACCCCTAAATCCAAAATCTAGGAGCAGACTCTCATTTAACAGTTGTATCCCTTACAACAATTACCCAGTCTATGCTGCAGTCACCTTAATATGAAAAAGCTGAAATGGCTGTTAAGATTTAGCATTAAGGGGATTCATGAAACATATGTTGATCTTTTTTTACATGAAAAGTTACGAAAATGCCATTCTACAGGCTCCTGTAGTCTGTTGAGTCAAGAAATGTCAAACCAAACTCCGTTAACAAAACACGCAATTATAGAAAGCTCTTGATTTTCGACAGTCTTATAATGCCAAACACGAATGAAGACATTTTTGGACACTATCCGCGTTATTCTTTCATTCGGCATGTATATTATCAATAAATAGGCACTTACTTTACAGAAAACAAGCATTTCTTCTGCACATACTGACTGATAGCTAGCACTACTGAGGGGAGGGAAACTGGGTGAAACAAACACATTTATTCTATATTTAAGTTCTAAATGTGTTTTAAATGCTGCTTTGTAGCCTTCACTTTAATATCATTACAGTCAACTGAACAGTAGTAATCGTACAGAAAAGCAAGAGTTTTCTTTCACCTGGTACGTTGGCTGATGATCGATGCCTTAAATTGGCAGATTTTTACATTAAGTTTGGCCTACAGACACATCTCTCAATACAAGGGGCCAAAAATGTGTTGATGCAAAAAAGCCAAAACAACAGCTGCAGACACTCAGTAGCATCTTCTCATTATAGCTACCATGCATGCATAAAAAATCCAATTAAACCCTGCAGCAGAGATCATTCAAACCTACCGCCTGAAGAGGCTCCTGTAGTCTGTTGAGTCGAGAAATGTCAAACCAAACTCCATTAACAAAACACGCAATTATATATAAGCTCTTGATTTTTCGACAAAGTCTTATAATGCCGAACACGAATGAAGACATTTTTGGACACTATCTGCGTTATTCTTACATTCGGCATGTATATTATCAATAAATAGGCATTTACTTTACAGCAAAACAAGCATTTCTTGTGCACATGCTGACTGATAGCTAGCACTACAGAGGGAATGGAAACTGGGTGAAACAAACAAATTGATTCTAAATTCTAAATTCTAAATTTTAAATTCTAAATTCTGAATTTGTTAAAAATGCTGCTTGTAGCCTTCACTTTAATGTCATTATAGTCAACTGAACAGTAGCTACAATCGTACAGAAAAGCAAGAGTTTTGTTTTACCTGGTCTATTGGCTAGATGATCAATGCTGATGCCTTAAATTGGCAGATTTTTACATTAAGTTTGGCCTAGCGACACGTCTCTCAATACAAGGGGCCAAAAATGTGTTGATGCAAAAAAGCCAAAACAACAGCTGCAGACACTCAGTAGCATCTTCTCATTATAGCTACCATGCATGCATAAAAAATCCAATTAAACCCTGCAGCAGAGATCATTCAAACCTACCGCCTGAAGAGGCTCCTGTAGTCTGTTGAGTCGAGAAATGTCAAACCAAACTCCATTAACAAAACACGCAATTATATATAAGCTCTTGATTTTTCGACAAAGTCTTATAATGCCGAACACGAATGAAGACATTTTTGGACACTATCTGCGTTATTCTTACATTCGGCATGTATATTATCAATAAATAGGCATTTACTTTACAGCAAAACAAGCATTTCTTGTGCACATGCTGACTGATAGCTAGCACTACAGAGGGAATGGAAACTGGGTGAAACAAACAAATTGATTCTAAATTCTAAATTCTAAATTTTAAATTCTAAATTCTGAATTTGTTAAAAATGCTGCTTGTAGCCTTCACTTTAATGTCATTATAGTCAACTGAACAGTAGCTACAATCGTACAGAAAAGCAAGAGTTTTGTTTTACCTGGTCTATTGGCTAGATGATCAATGCTGATGCCTTAAATTGGCAGATTTTTACATTAAGTTTGGCCTAGCGACACGTCTCTCAATACAAGGGGCCAAAAATGTGTTGATGCAAAAAAGCCAAAACAACAGCTGCAGACACTCAGTAGCATCTTCTCATTATAGCTACCATGCATGCTTTCCCTTGGGGACAAATGCATAATTTTCCAATCCAAACACAGGTGTAAAAAATCTAATTAAACCCTGAAACCCTGCAGCAGAGATCATTCAGACCTACCGCCTGCAGCTTGTGCCGACTGGCCGTCTTCCCGAGCAGCAGCAGCGGCGGCGGGTCTCCCTTCCTCTGCAGCCCCCTCCTCGGTCGCTCCCTCTCGGCCGGCTCCTCTCTCTTCTCCCGGCTCCTGGCGCCTCCGTCCCCGCCTGCAGAGGCAGAGTCCAGGCTGCTGAAGTTCCACACGATGAGAGTCTGGACCAGCAGCACGGCCAGAGCGGCGACCAGCAGGGCGGACTTGGAGCGGCGGGCCAGCAGCCTGCGGGCACCACACCACGGGTTACCGTTCATCATCTTTCTCCTCCTCCTCCTCCTCCAGGCTCAAGCTGCTGAGAGCCCCATCCGCTAAACGCAGACAGCGGGGTGTGAATGCTCCCCTACGCGGCCTGAGAGGAGCTACTGGCAGGCAGAGAGGAGGAGGAGGAAAAGAGAGGAGGAGGGAGGAGGGGATTTGGCAAAGGCTTGAAATGAGGAGAGCGGTTTGGAGGTTTAGGAGGAGGCAGAGAGGACACAGAGGCCCCCATGTGGCCATCAAGGAGTCGACAGTTTATTGAAAGCATTTATTTTGTCATTTTTTTTAGAGCAAATGACGTCGCTGCAGGTTTGTGAACCAGAGAAGAAGAGAAGCATCAGAGTCACTTCATCCAGGGCCAGAGCCAGCATCTCTAGGGGCCTGGGCACCACGTTTTTATCTTCCATAAACAGCACCCAAATACTAGATTGATTCTATAATTAGGGGTACATGTCATGTCCATGGGCTGTATTTATCAATTTTACTAAATATTCACTTCAAGCAATGGTCAATTTTATATCAGGGCACATTTTTCTTTCATTTAATACAAAAAAGTCAACAGGTCCCATAATTTATTTTGCAGAAAATGCATATTCTATACTGGAGTTTGCCGTTTTTGTGCTGTCCGATTTGCTAAATGTCAGGTTTTGCTCTTCAGATTAACATTAAAATACATGTTTTTGTATATAATTTTCATAATTATTTGTTCAAAATAATCATTAAAATATGAGAAAGGTGTTTTAAAAACTATTTGGCTCATTCATGTACATTATATCATCCACTTTGTGTGTGTCCGAGAAATCTCTGTCTGTCTGTAGTAGTAGTAGTAGTAGTAGTAACTACTACTACTACTACTACTAATAATAATAATAATAATAATAGTTCTTATTGTAACGTCGCTGCAGTTTGTGAACCAGAGAAGAAGAAGAAGAGAAGCATCAGAGTCACTTCCTGGGGCCTGGACAGCACGGTTTTATCTTCCATAAACAGCACACTAATACTACTACTACTACTAATAATAATAATAATAATAATAAAATGATTAGGGCTGTCAAAGTTAATGCGATAATAACGCGTTAACGCAAATTTGTTGGGTTTTTTGGGGCTTTTATTGCTATAATCCTATGTATTTATATGGTTCTTATTGTAACGTCGCTGCGTCTTCATCCAGTGCCAGAGCCAGCATTTCTAGGGGCCTGGGCAGCACGTTTTTATCTTCCATAAACAGCACACTAATACTATTACCAAAAAACAAAACAATTTGAAGATTAACTTTGGGTTCTGAAATTTTCAGTTTTCTTTCTATTTTTCACCATTTTATAGAAAACAATATTGTAAAAAAAAAAAGAAACGAAAAAAGCCCAAATAATAAGATACTCTGTACTCTTGTAGGGCTGTGTAATAATAACAATAATAATAATGAATGGATAATAAAATAATAAAAATCCTAATAATCCTAATAATCATATACTAATAACAACAATAACAATAATAACAACTACTACTACTACTACTACTACTACTACTAATAATAATAATAATAATAATAATAATACTAAAATGATTAGGGCTGTCAAAGTTAATGTGATAACGTGTTAACACAAATTTGTTTTAACGGCACTAATTTCTTTAACGCATTAATGCAATTTTCAGGTTGTAGCGTGCTCTGTTTTAAAGCTAGATTGAAGATACTGGTTTCATATGAAACCAGATTTTAAGAAATCCATTGGAACCAACCATGTCATACTAGCTAATGCTAGATTTTGGCGAGGAAAAACTGGCATGGCTGTATTCAAAAAGATATTCAATTAAGGCTCCGGTCTCCATACCTATCAAATCTAAACCAGGAACAGGAACTTTTTTTTAAATAATATTTGTCGTAAATCATGATACAAAGGACAAAATAAAATAAAATAAATTTATATTTCAACCTCATTTAGTTAATAATATTGACACAGTCTTTCATCTTCAGTTACACTTCTGTATCTTCCTGTTTCAAAATGTAGTGGTAATATACCACATCTTAACTGTGCACATAGTGACCTCTGACTTTTAGGCAAATTATATTTAACATATTTTTCACATTTGTACATTTTGGCGAGTCTTCACATGTATCTAACCAGCGCAGCCAGTCGCTCAGCAGTGTTGAGACAATTGATGGGAGATACAATGAAATGAGTTATGAGAATGATTCATGATGAAATGTCTTACGTGTTGCACACACTCACGCATGTATGCGAATACAAACAAAGCACACACACACCCACCCACCCACACACACACACACACACACACACACACACACAGATGCAGTACGCTCCAGCAGTCCTATGAATCTTGCTCTGCTCCATCACTGCTCCCTTCTAATACACTTTCCACCAGATTAGTCTGATTTCATGCATATTGCAGAGAAGTGCCAGAAATCTAATTGAATGAACATCTAAAAATAGACATGATTTTTTCCCCCTTTTCACTCTTTGCCCTCTCTCTCTCTTTCTTTTTTTTTTACTCTCTCCATCTTCTTCCAGACGTCTTGGATCTGGATCTTTGTCCTACAGGAGACTCAGCCTCGGCTTTTGTCTCTTTGTCTCCGTCTGTCTGAATCGTGTCCTTGTGTTTTACCTCTTTGCCACCACCAACATTTCATTCACCTCCATTGTTATTATTAACCCTCTTAGATCCACAATAGACCCGTTTTGTCATTTTTAGGGGGAGATAGCAGGTCAACAGTAGATGTCACATAGAAGTGGTGCACATCATCTGAAAGCTGAGAACCTGAAGATTAATTTGAGATGCAGCTCAGCACTGTGTGTCAAGTTGTTCTAGACATAACTCTGAAATAAACATGAATTAATTAATTAATTAATTAATTAATTAATTAAAATAAACTCTGAAAGTGTATAAGGGCTTAGAACATGATAATATAAGTATATAATGGCCATTCCCATGCTCTATTATGTCTCATAAGTTGTTGCAGCAATTTTGGGGTTGATACCTTTTGTCACACAGATTTGGTGCTAAATTTAACCATTTTTTACAACTCAAGAATTGATAAAAATGATCACTAATCCCCCCAAAATACCACGTAAAGACACCAACACCTTGAGGAACACCAAAGAAAAAGCCATGCTGGGATTTGGTTTAAAAACTTCTGACATTTGGAGATTTATGCAAGAATTGCATTTTTCGGCAATTGGATGACGAGCACTTCTGTTCTGGAAACTGCTCAGAAACCTCCTTATTGTCAGTCTGCCTAGGAAATCCATCAGTCCTCTGAATGCTCTAGGTCTTTAGTTTGTGGCTGTAAAGTTTCATGAGGCTGTGATTATCCTAGAGGTCACCACAGCTCATTTTATACAGAGAGGTCTACTTTTAAAAATGGTCTCACTACAATGAAATGACTACTATGGGGACTAACATCATCACACAAGAGTCTCAGCTTTACAGTGATACCCAATTTATGTAATTCAAGACTGTTTAGGGACCCCAGTATGCAGAAATATTCAAACACACCATTTTAGAATAGGAGAAAATAAGGCATTTATACTGCATTCAAAAAACTACATGTGATTATCATTAAGTCTATTGGGTACCCACAGAACCCGTTTTCAGTCACATATCTTGAGGTCAGAGGTCAAGGGACCCCTTTGAAAATGGCCATGAAAGTTTTTCCTCGCCAAAATTTAGCGTAAGTTTGGAGCGTTAATTAGCCTCCTTCTCGACAAGCTAGTATGACATGGTTGGTACCAATGGATTTCTGAGGCTTTCTAGTCTCATATGATATATGTACCTTCACTCTAGCTTGCTCTAATCTCTGAAAGACAGTAAAGTTGTTTGGGATCGCCGCAGGTCTCAGAGGGTGGCAGCAAACGTTTATCTCAAAATAAGAATATACTCATCATCAAACTCTGCTATCAGCATAACCAGACAAGAACTCAGATTTAACATGACCCATTTATTTTCCAGGTTACAATGACACAGTGACAAAATGCAAATGTCATTTACCTTTTATCCAAATATATAAAAATACATTTGAGCATAGAAAAATAAATTGGTGACAGCTTGTAGAGCTCACATGTAGCCCCATGCACTATTTCCACCTTGGACTGGACGTGGGTTGATGGTTTTAAGGATCTTGATTCGATTGGGATCCCAGACACAATCCTCCTCCGAACCGCTCTTCACCATCCCACAGTTGGGTGGCACCCAGGCGGTGTCGTAGCCGTGGTCATGCCAGGTCTTCTGCATTGGGTGGTATTGACGGTTGATGGCGATCACTTTCCCGACGTTGACCCTAACCTTAATGACAACCTTGTCAGACTCTGGGTGATCAATAGGATAGCGGCTAGCTTTCTTCAGGTCTCTGCTGAGGTAGACGCCGCGGCCGAGCATCCCGTCTGCAGACTGGCAAAAACCCTTGGCCAGGATTAATTGAGCAATCTCCCTGGTGGTGCCATGGTACATGACGTACTTTCTATTATCACCTGGCGCAGAGACGCCCAGTGGAAACACCCCATCGGGCAGAACAAAGTCATCTTCAGCCCACTCGTACTGCATTTTGGTCTCAGTATCACTGTAGGAAAGAGGATCATTAGTGTAAAGACTTCAGAAGGATTCAAGAAACTTACCATCAATGCAAAATAAAACAACACAGGAATGAATCCAGAAAATAAAGAAATGATTCAACACATTTTAAGCTCTGGATGTGTTTAGCCTAGCTATAAATAATGATAACAATAATAATCTTTATTTATATGGCACCTTTCAAAACACAGTTACAAAGTGCTTTACAATAAAAACTGAATACATTTAAAACACAAGGATAACGAAAGGTACTAAAAGCCAATGACTAAACACATAAAAACCCAAATGGTAAAACAACTAAAATGTCATAAAACATTAATAAAATCACAGAAAAGCAATTTTAAAAAAGTGAGTTTTCAAAAGTGATTTAAAAGACGTGACGGAGTTTGCAGCCCTGATCTCCTCAGGCAGGTCATTCCATAGTCTAGGTGCCCTGACTGGAACGGCTCTATCACCTTTGTGTATGAATCTGGACCTTGGCACCGCAAGGAATGACGCATCTGAGGATCTCAGAGTGTGGGAGGGGATATAGGGCAACAATAGATCTGCTAAATAACTTGGGGCGAGGCCTCTCAGCGCTTTATAAGTAATTAGTAATATTTTAAAATCAATTCTAAAAGCAACAGCTAGTCAATTATAAACGTTTGTTTGCCACAGAGTTTATTTTCTGCAGTAATCCAAAAAACAATGGAAAAATCCCAGGGCGATGCTAAATTCCTGGCTGGCCTACACAAATACGTCATCCCTGCACCACTCTATAGTTCCAGTCGCATCTAAATGTACAAATGGTAGTAAGCATATACTTAATCAGTTTTCGATTAAGAGGGGGTCCTTGGGAAACGTTATCTTCTGTAAGGGGTCCCTGACCCCAAAAAGTTTGAGAACTCCTGTGCTAATCATATTAACATTGTCTTAGTGAGCATGTTAGCATTTAGCTCAAAGCACAGCACATTTAGGAAGTTCACAGCTGAGTCATCAACATATTACACTGAAGATTTAAGAGCACACTTTCCATCAGACTAACATCATCTCCTTGTACATGCAGTATTGATAATATTTACTGTAAAAATGCACTTTTTAGGGTAAAAAACAAAGTGTGTGTTCACATACCTCTCTCTACGTTCCTCTAAGAGTGCAGGCGGTGAGTTCACTCTGCTTTATATATAGACCTTCAAGTTTCCTGAGGAAATTCCCCAAATGTGTGTTCAATTTTCAGTTTCGTTTCACGTTTTTTACTGTTTTATGACTTTCGTTTAGGTGTGGTCAACACAGCGGTGGTGTTTTCTGTCATGCCAGCCAGCAGCACAGTGATCAGTGATTTTAGAGCCTTATCTGCAGATGTTAGCATGGAAGTTATTGGTGTTTCCAGGTCTCCTACAAGAAAGAACAATTATAATTTTAGCCAGATGCTCATATACAGTGGCAGATGTGATGCATAACAGTGGGCAATTAATCTACAGCAACATTTATATAATTCATCATAGAAAACCTAAGGAATCCATTGGTACCAATCATGTCATACTAGGAGGCTAAATAACACTCCAAACATGCATTCAATATTGGCAAGGAAAAAGTGTCATGGCCATTTTCAAAGGGGTCCCTTGACCTCTGACCTCAAGATATGTGAATGTAAATGGGTTCTATGGGTACCCACGAGTCTCCCCTTTACAGACATGCCCACTTTATGATAATCACATGCAGTTTGGGGCAAGTCATAGTCAAGTCAGCACACTGACACACTGACAGCTGTTGTTGCCTGTTGGGCTTGAGTTTGCCATGTTATGATTTGAGCCAATTTTTTATGCTAAATGCAGTACCTGTGAGGGTTACTGGACAATATTTGTCATTGTTTTGTGTTGTTACATATATACATACATTTGCAGCATATTTGTCCACCCCCATGTTGATAAGAGTATTAAATACATGACAAATCTCTCTTTAAGGTACATTTTGAACAGATAAAAAATGTGTGATTAATTTGCGATTAATCACAACATCATATTCTATAAGATCATCATATGTTTGTAGCGTCGCTGTCCTGTGAGAACCACATATCTCTAAAAAGTCAGAAAAACAGCCCTGTTTTCAGCTTTGTGATGATGCATTTTCCAGCTGATCCAAGAGGCTTTTTAAAGAGTTTATTTAGCTTCAGAAGGAGGAGGATATTCTCAACACATAAAGGAACACTTCATCCTTCAGTTCATCACAAACATTCAACATCAACACATCTGGAGATACCTGGTTTTCACTGGACAGGAAGTAACTAAAGCTGTCAGATAAATGTAGTGGAGTTAAAAGTAAAATATACCTCTGCGATGTAGTGAAAGTAAAGTACAAATACCTAGGATTTGTTCTTAAGTACAGTACCTGAGTAAATGTACTTAGTTTCTTTCCACCTCTGGTTCCTAACCAGTGCAGCCAGTCACTCAGCAACATTGGTCCAACTGATGGAAGACACAATGACATGAGATATAAGACTGATTTAATAAACAAACAAAGCTTCCTTTACACACGCCTGCACACACACACACATGCACACGCACACGCACACACACACACACACACACACACACACACACGCACACACACACACACACACACACACACACACACACACACACACACACACACACACACAGATGCAGTACGCTCCAGCAGTTCTATGAATCTTGCTCTGCTCCATCACTGCTCCCTTCTAATACACTTTCCACCAGATTAGTCTGATTTCATGCATATTGCAGAGAAGTGCCAGAAATCTAATTGAATGAGCATCTAAAAATAGACATGATTTCTTCCCCTTTTCACTCTTTGCCCTCTCTCTCTCTCTCTCTTTTTTTACTCTCTCCTTCTTCTTCCAGACGTCTTGGATCTTTGTCCTCCAGCTTTTCTCTCTTTGTGTCCCTCTCTGTGAACTGTGGTCTTACGTGTAGTTTGTCCTCTTTCTGGCCTCCATGGTGAAGAGCTCATGTGGAGCCATCACATTCTCATCCCAACTCGTCACATACTGACGCTTTGTCGGATCCCTCGGCATTACTTTTCAGTCGTAGTAAACACGTGGTTAATGTTGTGAATTAAAGCAGCAGTGGGTAGAAATGGAGCAAATATGATTTTAAAAAGTTATTTTTATAAAACGGTCACTATATCCTGACAGTAGTGCATGAGACAGGTAATCTGAAGAAAAATGTGTCTCTGTGTCCTCCGGTGCTCCTAATGGCATCTGCAAGATTTCACAGACCGGAGGAAAACAACCAATCAGAACCAAGCTGGAGCCTTGCCGTCTCTGGGCAGCTGTCAATCACTCGCAAACTCCAATCAAACGGTCAAACTAGGCAGCGCTGATCAAATATGAATCAATATTCTGTTACTGTAATGCCTATTTCTTGCCTCAAATTTTTTCAGAAACGTCTTGTAGTGTACTGTTTAGCTGTAAAATGAGGTTTGTGACCCCACAGCCAAGTTGAGAACAAGTTGAGGAAATACCAAGCACCGCCCACCAGCCGGAGCACAGCCAACAGGAACGCTCAATAGGAACTCTCTCTCTCTGAAATGACCTGTGATTGGCCAAAGTCATAGATTTTTTAACGCCTGAAAACAGAGCCATGAGGAGGTGCAGAAGTCTAGTTTTCTCTCAGAACACTAGAATTACAATATGCTGAAAGGTTATTATGGAATTTTTGCCCAATGATGCCAAAAATATTCTGCCTACAGCCACTTTAACAGACATTTATTTAAATTTAGATTGCCACTTTAAATTTACCGTAATGTGGGACAAAGAAATGTCACATTCAAGAAACTGGAAAAATTAAATGTTTGGCATCATCAGCTCTAAAACTCATGCATGTCCTTATAAGGCTAATACGTATATATGTACATATCTGTTTTTGTCAGGAACGAGCCAAATCTGATCTGACCTCCTTTCTGATTACATGACTAATGATGTGCCACAGTACATGCACTGAAACAGGGCGATGTAGGAGAGTAGGAGTAAATAATCAACTTAATGAAAAATTAAAGACAACGGATCCATTAAGTGGTTGGATCCTCTCTTGTTTCTGTCCTTCAACAGGATTTAATTATAAATGTGATTTGTGGCATACCCTATGTAGCTTGGAATAAAGGTTTAATAACAATCACTCAAAACACTGCTCCTACATTACAGTAGTAAGATTTTTAATGAATGGGCTCAAACACGCAAAATTTAAAGTCTGTGGTGAATAAAGGGAAGTTTACAGTGAGCTCAAGAACCTTTAAAACCCTGAGAATTGTGTTGAAAGCAATCACAAATCACAACTTTGCCTCAAGGAGCTTTTAAATCTGTAAAGCATGATACCTTCTATCATTAGACCCTTGTGTCAGAAAAGGAAAAAAGCTCTTTTAACATTTCTTTTTAACTATAAACATATATGAAGAATATGGATCAGAGGAAACGTCAACCAACTTCCAGATTCCTCCAAAAACAAGTAGTATGTGATCCAGCAGCCCATTCTCATTCCCAGGGCGTGAAATACCGACGCTTTGTCACGGCCATCGGCGTGGAGACACACAGGGCTTTCCATTAAAGGTCCAGTGTGTAGGATCTGGCGGTATCTAGTGGTGAGGTGAGGAGATTGTAACCAATTGAAGCCTCTCTCGTGTGCCAAGCGCGTTGGAGAGCTACGGTGGCCGACGCAAAAACGTGAATGGCCCTCTCTAGAGCCAGTTGGAGCAGAGCCAGTGTGTAGAGTGTACGGGAGAGGTGAGTGGTGAAGCAAGAGAGAGAGAGAGTGAGCGGCGGTGACATGAGTGAGTAACGTTATCGACTCCAGCCCAAGCAGGAAAGGTTAACAGTGTTTGGTTTGTCCATTCTGGGCTACTGTAGAAACATGGCGGACTGTGTAACATGGCGGACTCCATGAAGAGGACCCGCTGCCTATGTAGATATAAAGGGCTCATTCAAAGCTAACGAAAACACGACAATTCTAATTAGCAGGTGCTTATACACTAAAGAAAACCTACATAATATTGTATTCCATTTCTGACAGTATATCCCCCTAATTGTTACACACTGGTCCTTTAACTACAATGTAAACCCTTCTGCGTCAATATTAAACGCTCAGGGAAAGTGCTGTGGTGACGTAGCTTAAAACTGCTTTATATTATAAAAAAAAAAAAATCTCACTTTTTACAATATGGGACCTTTAAGGATTTCTACTTTAATATGGTAAAACAAGACATCAGATTTATTGATTATTAAAAATGATCATTAGTTGCAAATTGAATGTGTTTCACATATATCCAACATGATCACATGGGTGATACTGGCTATATTGTCCGATTGTTCATTTTTAACAGTACAACAACATACTGGTATGTGTCCAGATTTACATATGATGTTCTGTATACGCAGATCTACTGTGTGTTATCAAAGGTAAATCTATGTCACCATACACAGATGGACAGCATTTGAACCGTTGAAAGGTTCATAATCTGCTGCCACAAAGAAAGAAATCACCAGTCATAAAAGAAACTGGAAGATGAGCATCAAAATGTGTGCAGATCGGAGATGAGAGGGACTAACTCAATATTTAGAGCCCAGTTGACCCGTCGAGGGTCACTGATGCTTTTCTGGACTGGAAAACTAATTCAGCATCCAAGTTCAACAGTATTCTCCCATCATGCAACACTTGTGAGGACATTCATTAAGTTTGAATCATTTCATTTTTCTTTTTTTGGGTACAAAACTACTTCACATGTAAATAAAACATTTGGTGTCTAAATTCTGTTTTTATCTCTGTTAGAATAGTTATTGTTGAAGGAAAGAAGAGGAACATCAATATAACAGCAGATTCATAACTTTTAAGTGTGTGTGTGGTAATCAATAATGCATGTATGTAAAATCATTTAACATTCATACCTGTGGGTAATGTAATGTCTCTTTATGCAACAGTGGAAAGTTACTGTCTATTCTGTCTAATGTGTGCTCTTTGTCTCATGTAGTGGTGAAGTACTGTGTGTTGACTTTCACTGGGACACTGTGTAAAAACAACTCCTTATCTGTGTAAAACAACTCCTTTTCCCACACTCCCCGTTGTAGCTTTCTATATAATCACATTGTAACTTCCTCCTTCAGCGCGCTCTTCTGCAGACTGTGTGACTCTGTATAACCAGTGCCTCTTCTTGCAAGAATAAAATACAACAAAGACATTTCCTCTGTTTTGAGATCTCTATTTCAACGTTCATTAGTACTCATCTAGGGAAATTGACAGAATTTCCATTACAGTAATTAACAATATCCAGTCCTCATCTTCATTCATCCAGGACCTGCTTGTTGTGAAGCAGCAGTGTTAACCAAGGACCCACGGCTCCACCTGGACATAACAACATGTATTACACACCTCAGTGTACATGATCATAGATATGTAGGCTTAATAGATGCTATACCATTCAGATAAAAAACATACAGTAGGATACATGGTGTGACCATATGTTTCTAATGAGCTGACATTTAAAACAAAAGTAGTTTTTATAGTCCTGTTTGTATGCAAATACAAACTAACAAACTGTATATGATAATAACCATATCAATCACAGCTACAACAGTCCAGTATGTTATCCACTGTTGTGGTCCAAACTCTTTGGACTCTGCTCCAGCTCCAGTCTAACTAGCCTTGTTTGAGGACGTGCCAAACTAGCCACGAGGCACGTATTATGCAAATGTGTTACTTGGTGACATCACCACGTTACGGAAGAAAAGGCGGGACTTCAAGCAAGGCGTTTCAGGCAGTTCAGGAGCAGTGTTTCTGTGGGGGAGAGTAACTCCCTTTGGCGTTGACTTTGGGCTTTGTAACTTTGCAGACCTTTTACATGCACAAAAAACTATATAACACACTGAAGGAAAGGGAAACAGCACAAAAGCATAATAGGTTCTCTTTAACTACGTCCAAAAGTCATGATAGTCCTATGAAGTGGAGGCTTTGGTGACCTTTCCAGAGTAGTTTTACAATAATACTATTCCATGGCAGTATAAAAATTACTCTTAGATAGTTCTGTTAAATACATGTAATTAAGATGTTGTTTCCCATTATTTTTAATAATGTATGTCACACTTTAATAACTTAGCTTCTGAGAAAATCTCAGTTTTGCTGCAGCTTCTCTCTGCGATTAAACACAGTTCAAAAGGAGCATTTGTTTAGGCCTCCAAACACCAGGATCCACAAGCTTTTATCAGTCAGGAAGTTCACAGCTGAGTCATCAACATATTCCACTGAAGGTTTAGGAGCACACTTTCCATCAGACTAACTTCATCTCCTTGTATGTAAGTATTGATGATATTTACTGTAAAAATGCACGTTTTAGGTAAAAACAAAATGTGTGTTCACATACCTCTCTCTACGTTCCTCCAAGAGGGCAGGCAACGGGTTCACTCTGCTTTATATAAAGACCTTCAAGTTTCCGGAGGAAATCCCATAAATGGGCGTTCAACTTTCACTTTTGTTTCTCTTTTTGTTTAATGGCTTTGTTTACAGTCAGACATGATTACATATTTGGGGGTGGTTATCACATGTGGTGTTTTCAGTCCTGCCAGCAGCAGCAGCAGCAGCAGCACAGTGATCAGTGATTTTAGGAGTTGAAGTAAAAAGTGTCATTAAATGAAAATACTAAAGTTCAGTAAAAGTGCCTCAAATGTACTTAAGTACAGTACTTACTACTACTAGTAAATGTATTTAGTTACTTTCCACCACTGTGTAAAAACGACACATTGTGGTTTTACTGGAGGTTATGTGCTGGACTATTTCTTAGCTGAAGGAAATGACTGCAAAATGTTGAACTATTCCTTTGAATGATTAATCTCAATTACAGGATGCATTGAAGAGGCAGCCAGGAGTCAAAAGATGGAAGGAGGCAGCCTGTATCACCTCTTGATGAGGGTGGACGAGATAGCAATTGCTGCCACGGGTGCTTGTTTTGTTCCACTCCTGTCTCAGGTGTGATCAGGTGATCACACATCACGGTGGGGACTTCTGACTTTGGATATCTCAAAATAATAATATACTCATCATCACACTCTGCTATCAACATAACCAGACAACAGCTTAGATTTAACACGACCCATTTATTTTCCAGGTTACAATGACACAGTGACAAAATACAAACGTCATTTACTTTTTATCCAAATATATAAAAATACATTTGAGCATAGAAAAATAAATTGGTAAGAGCGCGTAGAGCTCACTTGTAGCCGTGTGCACCATGTCCACTGGAGGGTTTGACTGGACGTGGGTTGATGGTTTTAAGGATCTTGATTCGATCGGGATCCCAGACACAATCCTCCTCCGAACCGCTCTTCACCATCCCACAGTTGGGTGGCACCCAGGCGGTGTCGTAGCCGTGGTCATGCCAGGTCTTCTGCATTGGGTGGTATTGACGGTTGATGGCGATCACTTTCCCGACGTTGACCCTGACCTTAATGACAACCTTGTCAGACTCTGGGTGATCAATAGGATAGCGGCTAGCTTTCTGCAGGTCTCTGCTGAGGTAGACACCGCGGCCGAGCATCCCCTTTGGAGACTGGCAAAAACCCTTGGCCAGGATTAATTGAGCAATCTCCTTGGTGGTGCCATGGTACATGACGTACTTTTTATTATCACCTGGCGCAGAGACGCCCAGTGGAAACACCCCATCGGGCAGAACAAAGTCATCTTCAGCCCACTCGTACTCCATTTTGGTCTCAGTATCACTGTAGGAAAGAGGATCATTAGTGTAAAGACTTCAGAAGGATTCAAGAAACTTACCATCAATGCAAAATAAAACAACACAGGAATGAATCCAGAAAATAAAGAAATGATTCAACACATTTTAAGCTCTGGGTGTGTTTAGCCTAGCTTAGCACAAAGACTGGGGTTCTGTTCGAATCACATACTAACATACTGCGCAGCATACTACATATGGACGACATGACAGCTCCCCAAAAATGAAGCCAAAACATTTGGATCGCCCCCTTGTGGCTGGCTGCAGTATACGTCATAAGTCCTCCACATTAGCAGATGGGACATAGGCCAAACTAAAAAGTCAAACTACACGTGAAATCACATTTTCCCAAAGATGGTTTCTGTCATTTTAGGAAGTTCTTATCACGCTGATGTATGTTCAAGTGCTCATTTTTCTGATCAGTGTGGATTTAATTAGTTATTCGATGCTATAAAAAGGAGATGAGACGTCATGAATGGCAGCTGTGATTCTCTCATGCTGACAAATGACATCAAAATCTCAAGATGACAGCTCCCTACTGCTCTGTACAGCTGGAGAAAGTGGAGACGTGTCGTCCATCTTTATATACAGTCTATGGTTAGCATCAAGCACTGCTTCTCCTCTAGCGCCACCATAAGGTTGACTTTGGTGATCCCTGACATTTGTTCTAGTGCCACCAGCAGCTCTAAAGGTTCACTTAAGTGATGTCAACAACTATTGGATGGATTACCATTACATTAATAAACACATGGATCTCCTCAGGATGAATTAATAACTAAAAAAACGCAATACTAATGACATTCCCATCAGCTTCAGCTGCTAACATGTCAAGTCATGTAACAAGCTATAACATTGTCATAGTGAGCTTGTTAACATTTAGCTCAAAGCGCAGCTGTGTCTCAGCAGCCTCACAGAGCTCAGCCTGGCTGTAGACTCCTGTTACTAAGATAAAATATTTGACTGGGTCCAAAAGTCATGATAGTCAGGTGGAGACTTTAAACCGTCTAGTCAAGTCAATTTTATTTATACAGCACAATATCACAAATCTAAGGCTTTCAATGTTAACGAGATAAATAACGCAAATTTGTTTTAACGCCATTGTTAACGCATTAACGCAACTTGCCATTTTTAAGGCTGTAGTGGGCTCAGTTTTAAAGCTAGAGTGAAGATACTGGTATCATATGACACTAGAAAACCTAAAGAATCCATGTCGTACTAGCTTGTCGTGAAGGAGGCTAAATAACGCTCAAAACTTACGCTAAATTTTGGCGAAGGGTCCCTTGACCTCTGACCTCAAGATATGTGAATGAAAATGGTTTCTATGGGTACTCACAAGTCTCCCCTTTACAGACATGCCCACTTTATGATAATTTTATGATTATCACATGCAGTTTTGGGCAAGTCATAGTCAAGTCAGCACACTGACACACTGACAGCTGTTGGGCTTCAGTTTGTCATGTTATGATTTGAGTATATTTTTTATGCTAAATGCAGTACCTGTGAGGGTTTCTGGACAATATTTGTCATTGTTTTGTGTTGTTAATTGATTTCCAATAATAAATATATACATACATTTGCATAAAGCAGCATGTTTGTCCTCTCCATGTTGATAAGAATATTAAATACTTGACAAATCTCCCTTTAAGGTACATTTTGAACAGATTAAAAAATGTGCGATTAATCATGATTAACGATGGACAATCATGCGATTAAATATTTTAATCGATTGACAGCCCTACACAAATTTGCCTCAAGGGACTTTACAATCTGTACGGCATACAACACCCTCTGTCTTTTGACCCTCGATTCAGATCAGGAAAAACTCTCCAAAACACATTCAACTTCCAGAGGGTTTTACTCATGGTTTTAGTATAATACTATCCCATGCCAAAGGTTACTTTTAATTCAGCTGTGTTTCCCATTATTTATAATATTGTTGGGCACACTTTAACTTAATAGCTTATCTTCTGATAAAATGACAGCTGTTGCAGCTTCTCACTGGGATTAAACACAGTTCACATGAAAAGGAGCATTCGTTTAGGCCTCTTCCATCACACTATGTAACTTCATCTCCTCATATTGATATTTACTGTAAAGTTGCATGAAAAAACAAAGTGTGTGTTCACTTACCTCTCCCTACGTTCCTCCAAGAGTGCAGGATGTGAGTTCACTCTGCTTTATATAAGTACAGCTAGGTTTGCGAGAAAAGGTGCGTTCATCTTTCAGTTTCGTTTCTCCTCTTGCATCGTTTTATGACTTTCTTTTACAGTATTATGTGGGTGTGGTCAACACAGCTGTGGTGTTGGGTTTCTGTCATGCCAGCCAGCAGCACACTGATGATCAGGGACCTTAGAGCCTTATCTGCAGATGTGAGCGTGGAAGTTATGGGAGTTTCCAGTTTCTCTATTCGGTCACAGATGAATGTTTTTACTGCTGCAGAAAAAGAAGACCAATAAAGATTTTGCCCAGAAGCTCATGTACAGGAGCAGATGTAGCTACATAACAGTGGAAACAATTAATCAAAGACGGTACTATCAAGATAAGACAGGTTTGGCAAGTGGGAACACCCTTCAGAGCCACATTCATACCATATGTGTCATACAATATGGGTTTCATTGTTTTTGTGCTTTTCATTTCCATGAAAACGAAACAGCTTGTAGCTGATTGCATAGTTGAACCTGGTGTATTTCCCCCAAGTGTGGCCACTGCGACTCTCTGGGTCATGCTTACATTACACTCACCACCTCCGTTGTGGAGATTGGAGATAGTGAAAAATGAGGACAAAAAAAACACGGCTGTGACAAGAAGTTATTTTGCTCTAAACAAAGTCACGCTCTAATTTAGTTTCTTCAGCCTGAGGTGTCGCCTAAACGGAATGAACTAAAAAAAAGAGAAAGAGAGAAATTCAGCACATGTTGCAAACAGCTCATTTTTAGGCTCAAATAATTTTACTGAAATTATGAAAATTAAATACAACAACTGGACATTCAGGGAATGATTGATCTTAAATAAACTGCCTCACTATGACCAGACTTGGCAGATTTCCAGCTTGGTTTCTTGTGCGGTATTGGCATCAGTTACTGCATGTTTTGTGAGTAACACAACTTTCCAATGTGTTTAAAGTCAGACTGAAAGTCACATTAATTTTTGCTAAGAAATCAGTAGCTACATATATAATCAGGCTGTTATCATACAATGTTCCTAGCTATATCTATATCTATATATCTATACGTAATATAGAGTGACAAAGTCCACATAGGGAGGAGGTCGGGTGGACGGGTGGGTCTGAAAAAACACTAGACTTTGACTCAGGAGACTGCTGTTCGTGTCTCTTGTGAAACCAGAAGTCAACGTTCACTTATTTGTCACATAATTTCCGTATTTAAAGGAACAGTGTGTAACATTTAGGGGGATCTATTGGCATAAATGGAATATAATATTAATAAGTATGTTTTCGTTGGTGTATAATCACCTGAAAATAAGAATCGTTGTGTTTTTGTTACCTTAGAATGAGCCGTTTATATCTGCATAGGGAGCAGATCCTCTTCATGGAGCCGGCCGCCATGTTTCTACAGTAGCCCAGAACGGACAAACCAAACACTGGCTCTAAAGAGGGACATTCATAGTTTTACGTCGTCCACCGTAGTTCTCCTACATGCTTGGCACACAGGAGAAATTTCAGTTGGCTGTAATCTGCAACCTCCCCGCTAGATGCCGCCAGATCATACACACTGTACCTTTAAGTTACGCCACTTCCATAGTTATTTTATCCCAAACCACAATCTTTTCCTAAACCTGACCAAGTAGTTTTGTTAGTTAAACACTGCAGGATCACATCTTGACATTGACAAACATCTTGATTGCCCCCCGGTGGCTGGCTGCAGTATAGGTCATAAACCCACGTCAAATACTGTAAATTTTTTGGATGGTTTCTATCATTTTAGGAAGTTCTTATCACGCTGATGTATGTTCAGCGTGAAAACACACACACACACACACACACACACACACACACACACACACACACACACACACACACACACACACACACACACACACACACACACACACAC
>CAKAKR010037390.1:0-42837 GCA_916700685.1 Adelosebastes latens
ATCCTTTCCATCTTCTTCCCCCCCCCCTCCTCTGATCTCTCTTCATTCTCTTGTTGTCTCTTTTTTATCCTACTTCCCATTTTTTGCATCCTCCTCCACCCTGCACACTCCTCTTCCTCCTTCCTCTGTCGCTTCATCCCCCTTTTCCTAATTTTCCTCGCAGCTCAGAGCCAGGGGAGAGTTGAGTCATGTGAATGAAGGGCTTTAGCCATGTTAGACAAACACCCCCCCCCCTCCTGTCATAATCATCCTTTTGAAGCTCTCTATTAGCGGAGGCCCGTTTCAACAGGATGAAGTGTTGCGAGCCTTTTACAATTGAAATTAAAACTTCACTTTGCCAGTGTGGTTTCAGGCTGGGCACTTAAACCGCCTTAAGTGCTGAATGATTGTTTTTTAATGAGAAACACATTGTCTACTCAGTATGTGGTTGATTGTTGTACGAGGGCGGCTTAAAAAAAGTGTGACACACCCGGGTACCGCCCCTCCTCCCCGGCCGGTTTCTGATGCATTTGTTTGGTTGGATAGATCGGTTAGAAGATGGAGTTATTGGATTAGTGACTGGTGACCCGTACTCAGGCCTATCTGCTTTCAATGGTTGGTCACATGACCTGTTTGCAGGCATACACACCCATGCACACAAACATGCAACATACTGTACAAATCCTAGGGCACATGCCTTTTTACACTTCCTGGCAATATTTTGATTATTTGTCAACTGGTATGTTCTGGATGCATATTGAACAGAATAAAGGTAAGATTGTCTTTTAACCCTAAATTATACTTTCTTTACACTCCCAACATTGTTATTAAGATTTTGGATAGTTAGGGATACACATGGCGTGACCAAACCTCAAAGCAAAGAGGAAATACTTTTGAAAGTCACTCAGATTTCCCCGGCCTTGAAGACACTTCCATCTTTTGTTTTGCTCCTTTATGGCCCCTGAGCTTGGCTGAAAATTCCCCAGAGCTGCCCCAGCTGTACAACGTTTTCTTAGAAATGGACCGCCAGTCTGTTCTTGCCTACTGTCTTTGCAGGCCATGCACTGGCACCTGGTTCTCTCAGTGGAGCAAAGTTTCCACTCTCTCCACCCTCTTCCCTCAGGAAGAATGTGTGTCAGGAGCTGGCTGTGTCTTTAACGACCTCCTCTCTTTTCCGCACGGCGAAGGAAAGTCTCTCTGATGTTTGCAGTAGCTTTATGTGGATTCCTAAAGGTTTACAGTGGCATCATGTTGTCTTGATATAAAGCGCTGGTGCTGAACAGATACCTTGTGCGGTGTAGTTGAGTGCAACTTTACTTGGGCGTACATTTCAATCACAGCTGTCAAAATGCAAGCAGTAGTAAATCTCTGTGGTCATAACTAAGAGTTTCAAGGTAAGATTAGAAAAGATAAAAGAATCATTGGGCAATTCCTGTATAGCCAACACAATGATGAAACATTGGTCACATAAGACCTCAAATGCTTTCATGCACACTGTTTGGACCAGCGCCAATGAGGTGACCTGGTCATCTCTTTGTCTATTCAAGCTTCACTTTGGGCGTTACTCACTTGAAGAGAAAGCCCCTGATTTTTTTATACAGTCAAAATCCCCTATACTTCCATGCAAATCCACTGTTTATGAGCAGGGTGTAGCCTGCATTCCTGTTCTGTCCTCCTGTGTGGACATGTGAACTCTGAAAAGATACCCAAGCTAGTGGGCTACAGGTCAGCTTTACCCTCTCAGGCAGCTTTCTGTCTAGCCCTTGTCTTGGGAATGAGTCAGTGAGTTAATGTGCGTGTGATCCCTACGGATCATCTGTGTGACAGGTATTCTTTTCCCATAATAAGCCTGCTTCTCATTGCTTCACCCATCAAGATAAACATCATTGGGCTGTGAGTAACAATGACATAATGACATCTGACTGGATTTGTTTCAGGTGCTTTGGTTGACTCACCTTTATTAAGATGTTGTACTTAATGAAAACACCAGAAAATTCTCATCACACATTTTTAATCATCTTTGACCTGTCTTGACTTTTGCAACTTCTGCATTTGTGGTATATTGCATTTGTCAGCAGGCCTTTAACAGCTATTATGTAATCTAAAGTAACTGCTTATAATCACTGGAGGTCTTTGCAGAGAAGTAAATATTTAAAAACTGGGCCATCATGGAGTACTTAGACTTATAAGAGGAAATGATGACACTGAATCTGATACTGTTTTGAGTGCAAAAGGGATGTCTGGCTGTTGAACCCATTCAAAGTTTTCTCACTGCCCCGACCCATCCAGTCTCTCTTGAGAGAGTTTTGGACATTGGCCAGGTTCTTGAGTAACATTTCCTGATTAATCGAGCATTTGTGAAGGAGGATATAGGGCACGGCCAGGAAGTGACACACTTGGCCTTTGTTGAGACAGATCTTCCTCTCATCGCCAGTAACAACTCCCAATGGGCAACAAAAAGGTCAGAGAACACTCCAGTGATTAAAAACAGAGGACTTGGTTTGTTTACATGCTCTTGAGGAGCAGAAATCACATTTGCCCGTATGAATTAGCAGGTAGGACTGGTAGAACTACATACTTTTTACATTCTGTCCACATAAACCCCTCAATTGTGATAAGTGTGAGTGCATTAAGCGTTTTCCCCTCCACCTTTTATCATCATGTGCTGAATCAATACCAGCACATTAGATCTTATTCAGAGACCTCTTATTGAGGGTTTTGTACCTGTACATCTCTGTTTGCTCCACTTAGAAGAAATAACCATAAATAGGTAAAGACCTTGGGGTGTTTTGGCGCCTACCAAAACAAATATCCCCTGGGTGAGTTCACATTTGCTGATAGGGGTGATGATTTTTCGTGCATGACTCACAACAACTGTGTTTTCAGTCCCCCTCGTTGCTTAAAATAACACGAGCAGCTTCCAAACAAAGCAGCCTCGATGTTCTGGGTCTCCGCGGACAAGCTTTAGCGTACTGTTTAGCACTCCTTTTATAGGTAGTGACCTAGGTGAATTATGTAAGCGGGTGCACAGTCCTGAAATCAACATCATAACTCAGGACCTTTTTGCCTTCATAAGGTAATTCACAGACTTTGGAGTGACATTCAGGTTAAACCCTAAAAATATATATATCTGCATTACGTTTTGATGGCTGCAGCCTCAGTTTTAGACATGTTATGACATTTTTACCTTTATATTTCATGGACTTAAAGCTGCAGTGGGTAGAATTGGAGCAAATATGATTAAAAAAAGTTATTTTTATAAAGCGGTCACTATATATATAGACAGGTAATCTGAAAAAAATCATGTTCCTCTGTGTACTCTGGTGCTCCTAACGGCATCTGCAAGATTTCACAGACCGGAGAAAAACAACCAATCAGAGCTGAGCCGTCTCTGAGCAGCTGTCAATCACAATCAAACTCCGATCAAACGGTCAAACTAGGCAGCGCTGATCAAATATGAATCAATATTCTGTTACTGTAATGCCTATTTCTCGCCTCAAATGTTTTCAGAAACATCTTGTAGTGTACTGTTTAGCTGTAAAACGAGAAAGTTTGTGACCCGGCAGCCATGTTGACATCAGTTGAGGAAATACCAAGCGCCGCCCACCAGCCGAAGCAAGTTTGATCGGAGTTTGCGAGTGATTGACAGCTGCCTTCGTTGAATGAACAGCCAATAGGAACGCTCTCTCTGAAATGACCTGTGTTTGGCCAAAGTCTACAGTCACAGGCTAGATTTTTTAAAGCCTGAAAACAGAGCCATGAGGAGGTCCAGGACTTGTCTAGTTATCCCTCAGATCCCTTGAATTACAATATTCTGAGAAGGTTGTTATGACATTTTTGCCCAATGATACCAAAAACATTCTGCCTACTGAAGCTTTAACAACCAAAACAAACCTTATCTTGAAATGCCAAGCTTTTTAACCCCCCCCCCCAGAGCAGAAATGTAATACAACTCCAGTAACATCCTTTTCTTATTGAGCTGTGGAGCTCTTGAACGCTTGAAGCTTGGTCAAAGTGGATTTACCGCTACCAATTGATTATCCCTGCATGTTTGATAGGCCATTTGGTTTTCATATAAAGCAGTAAATTCCATTTAAAAAGCTTTAGCTGCATCTGATCCTGGTTACATTCCTAGAATGTGTCCTAGTTTTTGTTCTGGCTAAGTTTAATTGGCTATGGGTGCTCTGTCGCTGCTGCACTACCTGGAATAGTGAGCGCTGCTTGGTGCTGATGTGTTGATTTAACAAACAGATGGTGAATTTATTTCTACATAGTGCATACATTTCCCAGAGTGTAGGTGTCTTGGACATCTCCGGGCTTATAACAAGAACCATGTAATCGTCCAGCGGAGTTACATTTTATGGTTGGACTAAATTTAAACGTACGCAAGGGAGACACTGTTTAGCTAAGCACTGTTATGTTAGGTGGAGGAGGGATAGTAGAGGTCAAGGTGAAGACTGACACACACTCACACACACACAGACATGTATCTCCAGACATAGACACTTATTTCCTGTGTAATATTTCAAAGCCATGTTTTTCAAGAGTCGTGATTCTGGTTTGGTTTTATAGCCCAGCAGGTGGTCGCGGGTCAGAGGGGGTGCACTTGAGATTGGTTCAAGCTTGTCATCATTACAGAAAAAGGCTCTTGGAGTCAGCTCATATATTCCACCTTATGACCACACTCACCTTTCTATTCCCTCTTGCCTTGACCCATTCTTCACTCTCACTCTTTCTTCTCACATTGCTAACATTGTCCAGACGCAGCACTTTTCGTTTATATTTTTCCCATACCCCCTCTTCCTGGCCATTAATGTGAGAACCAATGTGCTGAATTCCCTGTAATTTGAGGGATACCAGGGGGCTACTTTAAACCCCTGGCCCTCTCTAATATAAATATACCTTTTATTCACCTTTCTGTTCTCCTTGGCTGTCCTGACACAGGAGCCCCAAAGCATCGTAAGCGCACTCTGGCTGTGAGAAATGTCTGCGGAAAAAAAAACCCTGCGCTTGGTTTGGAGCAATCAGAAACTGTGCGCACATACATTTTTTATTGCCGTTGTCAGCCGGCTGACGCATTTATGCGAGTGCAGTTTTCAAACCTCTGCGTCCGAGCCATATGTGTGGTTTTCTGCTCTGTGAATACTTAACGGAACAAAATGAGCTCAACTCAGCCTCCTGATTCTTTGCCTCCTAAATTTAATTTGAAAAGTCAAAAGTTGTTAAATAGTGCACTTTTTTATTGTGCTAGAAGAGGAAAGGAATTATCTTTTTCAGGGAGGCTGAAGCCTGAAGACTGTCCCAGCTTGCATTGGTTGGGAGGCCGTGTATTAAGGATTTAAGGTTTGCCGGAGTGTTTCTTAGCTGGGACCAGCCTAAATCTTAAGTCTCTGCTGATTGCCTGGCAACCGACGAGTCACTGTTCCCAACCAAGAAATAGTCCGGCACATAAGCCTCCGTAAAACCACAACTTATTGTTTTTACACTTAAGTTTTTGTACAAATTAAACAAACAAGCTACAACATTTAGTGATCTTTAGTGGTGTGGTAGGCAAATTTTGGTGCCTTTGGACAAAGCTAGGCTAGCTGTTTCCCCCTGTTTTCAGTCTTTATGCTAAGCTAAGCTAACAGGCTGTGGTGGTAGCTTCATATTTAGCCTACAAACATTGGAGAGGTATCGATTAGAGCTGCCCCCTCTTAGTCGATTAGTCGACTAATCGGTCATTTAGGTCTTAGTCGACAAAGATTTATTTCGTCGATTAGTTGTTTTTTATGCTTTTTTTTAAATTTAGATTTAGATTTAAAGTGGTGCTTTTTTCTGTGATTCTATGTTGAGAAGCGTATGAGTGTTAGTTGACTAAGAATTTCTTTGGTGGAGGACAGCCCTACTGTGTACACTTTGAATAAGTTGCAAGTCTATCACAGGGCTAACACAAACACATTCACACTCAGAGCCAATTTGGAGTTTCTCATGCTTTGTTTTTGTAGTAAATGCAGAATCATTATGAGGTGGGATAATGTTCAAGAGGTGATTGGCAGTGGCACAAAGCCTCAACTAAGTAAGGAATAAAATGGGATGAAGATGTGATCTCTCCGCCCTCTTTCCAACCGGCTCCAAGTGAGTCGATGGAACAGAGGTTATTTGAGAGTCTCACTGGGGTGGTCGGCCGTCTTTGAGCCGAGCTGGCTGACATCATTCTCACAGGGTGGTGGTGGTGGGGGGTGTGGGGGTGTTAGCTGGGGCAGGGCAGGGCTTGGCTCGCGGCTCTACAGCTGAGCCAGTTTCATATGAACACTGGAGAAGTATATGCCGTGGTACATCCAGTTTTACACAGGTTTAGAGTGCCTGTCATCTGAAATTGTACTCAACAATCACAACGCGCTAAAGTTTTCCTTTCTTGTTTGCAGCACTGCGATGATGTTGATGAAGTGAGACATCTACTGTCGAGGGAGATCTACAAGAAAGCCGATCTACATATCTGGGTTAGGACAATTGTTTGAATCTTCTCACCTGCATTCGAACCCTAAACTGAATCAAGATGGATGGAGTAGACACCTTGCAGAGCTCGGCCCCAGAAACCAAGGCTGAGCGAATTGCTCGGTACAAGGCAGAAAGGAGGAGGGAGCTCGCCGAGCGCTACGGCAACACGGACGAATTCACCTCCAAATACGTCCGCAGGGACAGGAAAATCGCATCCGAAAAAGCGTCTTCAGAAACCAAGGAGAAGGACAAATATGAGGATAATGGATCAGAGCAAACATACACAAGGAGGGCCCTCAGGAATAAAGTGGCCGAACCTGTGGAGCACGCTGATGACGAGCCCGCCCAGGAAAAAGAGGATACCACTCACCTCAAAACATCCTCTAAATCAGAAGCCGTCTCCTCCACGAAGAGGTGAGTTTATTCACCAAGCACACTTCTGTTGTTTGTGCAGCCACAGTGTTGTTCTCAGTGTGACTTAAACTTGGCCATGAGACATGAAACACAAAGCTGTCCAGGCATAGAGACTCAGAAGGCCAGTGCAAGTAGAGCCCATGCTAACATCTCAGGAATACACTGCAATAAAATCATCATTTATTATTTAGATATTATTGTCTGCATCTCAGTTTAGACTCCAGTGATAGTGCAGGAAACACTTGGAGCATAATGTTCCACAAATTGCAGTTGAATCAAGTACAGTAGCTCCTTTCAGAGGCATCGTTTGGTTTAGAGAACATTTGCAGTTTATCTGGTAAAGACGACTATTAGATTACTGTAAAAGAGCTTGCTGGCTCCTAATGAGAGGAGAGGAGGCAACAAGTCGGCACATTTGTTGGACTCTTAGTTCCATCTCCTGTTTGACGTAAACACGGCTGCTAACATTTCCAAAATTGGCCATGTGTGCAAAGCAGAGTACTGCCTCGTTTATTTTGCCATGTTTTGCTGTGATGACCTGCAAGCTGCTTGTTTTGGGACATTTAACAGTCATATGGGACGATGTCTCACATGTTTGACACGTCTGGGAGTAACAAAGCGGTATTGTCAGGGTGACCTGAAAGACTTTTGGAGTTTTCTCAGTGGTTGGCCAGGAATGTTCTTGCAAGGTTTTTGTGCATAGATGGAGTAAAACATGTCCAGTCGTGGGTTTGGGGATGTTTGAGCTGTAATCAAGCCGGGGATTGTGCTGTGCCTGTGCACACAGCCAGACTTGTCTGTTCTTGAACAACAGCCTGAGGGAATGACGCTGGAGAGGGAAGAACTTAGATGGACAGAGTGCTGAGATAATGTCAGAGATCGGGGCTCGCAGGGAGGAGCGGGGGGGTAAGGTTATTAGGCTCTGCCAAGTTTTCATGCCCTGAGCTTAATGAAGCAAGACATCTAGATAGCTGTGAGTGATGGCTTGTTAGATATTACAGACCAATTATTTTATAAGATTGGGAAAGGCATGTCTGGTGTTGTAATAGACTTGCAAAAGAAATACAATTATTTACGTGCAGCACGACATGTTTCAGCAAATCTCAGGTATCAAGTCATGTACTTGAACATCTCTTAATAGACACTCTTTATACAACCCTGCTTATATCAAAGGTGTGTTTAAATGCAAAATCTAGTACTGAAACCAGTTTTGGGCTTACTTGAGGATATGGAGGAAATTTATTATACGTTTTTTTGCACATTATGCAACGTGAAAGAAACACTAGGGCTGCCGTCTTAGACGATTAGTCGACTAATCGGTCGTTTTAGTCTTAGTCGACCAAGACTTCTTTAGTTGATTAGTCATTTTTTATGCTTTTTTCATGCCGAATGAAACTTATGAGCACATCTCTGGTAAACACAAGATTTAAAGTGGTGCTTTTGTGTGATTCTTTGTGGAGAAACTCAGTTTTACAGATCTGTCGATTAAATCAAACTAATCTATTAGTCAACAAAATTGTATGAGTGTTAGTTGACGAAGAATTTCATTGAGGACAGCCTTAGAAAGAACTGTTTTCGGCGTACCACAGCAGAGAGAATATTTGGCAAAAAACAGAGTAAAGTCACACGAAGTTATGGACCGCGTTTTTAATTAAAGAGAGCATGACAGTGGGTTGACGTGTTTGTCTCACATGCCTGTCACGTTAGCTTCTAATCTTGTCAGTTTTGTTTTGACGTTTGCTGCCTGTCACAGTCCAGCTGTGCAGTCTCGTGTGTAGGCGTACTTATGCAGCCTACAGAGTTCAACAGAGGAGGCCATATAGAGGCTAGTGTTTATTGGCCAATAATCCCCAGATATTAGTGGTTTATTTGTATATTATGTTTCACTCTTAGTTCTCGGGCGTTATTGGAGTTGTTTGTGTTTTATTAAGCATCCTTATAGATAATTCGGAGTTGTATATTAATACAATATATCCCAGAGCTTCTCACTGAACCTTGGTAGGCAACATGTTGGTGTGTGTCTGTTACAGGAAACTGGAACTCAGCTGTGTCGGCGATAATGAAAACTGTCAACAGGTTTATCTGTCACAGACTGGAATCCTTCCTTTGTGACGTTACAGTTGAAGGGTGACATTCCTAAACACTGCATTTTTACATTTACAATTAACTGTTATTTAAAAATCACCCTTTGAGAAAATACAGATTCTGTACTGTACGTGTTGCCTGTTCATGCAAATGTAATTTTATCTTCCTGAGACCTGTACTACGAAGCGAGTTCAACATACCCAGGGTATCTTCTCGCTATCTGGCTTAATTAACCCTGACAAACACAATCCCGCTAAGTAAAGTATAAATATGTAAAAATATAAATATAAAAGCATAATTCAAAACAGTAAGCACACACAGCATAAAGCCAGCTGTCCTTTCTGCATTTGTCAGTTTAAACTGTGTCGTTTCCAGCCTGGATTACGACTTAAACTTCTTCGTATTTGTCTATTATCATACAAGCAGGTTAGGTGGTCAGCATAAGTTACCATGGCGATCTACCCCAGTAAGAAGTGAACCACCGCCGTAGGACTGAAAACTCAGGGTTAACCCTGAAGTTACCTCGCTAACCGCAAGTCCTGCTTCGTAGTACCAACCCCTGGTTGCCTTGATCTCATTTCAAATACAACACAGTAACAACAGGTTCCTTTGTTTGCTAGTTTTACTAGCAACTGAGCCAAAGTATAAACATAAGTGCACTATTTGTACAAAGATGTGCTTCTTTATCTAAAGGAACTCTACGTACATCACAGTTTTGCAGCAGTCAGCATGAAAACTAATCGGTGACGAGCCTTGGGGTGTTTAGTTAACAGTATGAATGGGAAGACCACACATCAATGCATGTTACATATGCGAGCCAAAAATGCAGTTGATTCGTAGAAGATTTTATTCATCTATTGTGTATTATTTTGGGTTTGATGTCCCTATGTTTACTGCACATGCTTAATGACAAGCATGTGTAGTAAACACCAGTAATTGTGCTGCTGGCACGTTGGGGTGAGTCAAACACCTTGGATTATAAACAGGACTGAATGGGATTTGGGGCTGATTATTGTTTACATGGCTGACGCATTACACAGTTCCAGTACCTGGCACTAAAAAGAGCTTCCCAACAGTTAAGCGCACAAATTAGAGACATTAAAATGAAATCTTTTAACTACACCACAGTCATGATTATATCCCTTCTGTACTTACTTTATCTTCTCTCTCCCTGCTTCACTGTCTCACTTAATGCTTTGTGTGTATGACATAATTGAATAGAACAAGAGTGTGTGTGTTTGATTAATGATTCGCCTGCCTTCATTTGTTTAACTTTTCTCTCTCTTCAACTTCCCCCATAATTCTGTCTGTGTTGCTGTTGCTCTTCTCGTCCTCTCTCTGCTCTGCACTGCACTCCACTCTTCTTCTCTGGTTAGTTTTTATGGCAGCGTATAGGGCCGACGCGTGCAGCCCCTCCCCGATGTGGGTGGGGTAGCCATGTGTATTTTACACAGCCACAGATTGCTATGTATTACATGACTTTAATTATTGTTATACCTACATCAATTTGTGATCTTCCAGCGCATTTCCCGTCTCCAACTACACCATATTCACACGCCATAAATACCTTGGCGTGGCATTTTGTTTTAGATTACCCACTATATCGCAAAGTTGGACTGAGGCGTGCCAGCCCAAAACTGACCAAACTTTCCATGGTAGCCAAACCCAAGCCCAAAATTACTCATAATAATATACTGCTCTGTAAAAATTTACTTTTTAACACTGTTTTGGGAACATGACACCAGTCCACGGAAAAGTCAGACAACACTGAGTCAGATCCAGTATTTAATCATTATTTCCTACATAAGACAGCTATACAGTCCACACTGGAGCTGCAAAGATTAATCTCTGGATGGAGTAGTTGTCAACTATTAAATTAATCACCAACTATTTCGATAATCGATTGATCAGTTTGAGTAATTTTTAAGAAAAAAAAGGACAAAATTCTGTGATTCCAGCTTCTTAAATGTGAATATTTTCTGGTTTCTTTACTCCTCTATGATAGTAAACTGAATATCTTTGAGTTGTGGACAAAACAAGACATTTGAGGACGTCATCTTGGGCTTTGGGAAACACTAATCAACATTTTTCACCATTTTCTGATATTTATAGACCAAACAACTAATCAATTAATCGAGTAAATAATCTACAGATTAATCAACAATGAAAATTATCGTTAGTGCAGCCCTAGTCCACACTAAAGGGCACATATAATCCATCAGAAGTGCTTGTCGGATGGTTGAATAGCTTTGGCTTGGGGGTGCTGCATCCGGCAATTTAACTTTCCAAAACGGTCAGACATCAGACATTCACACCCACCTCAAGGAGCGATTGGCCAGGTATTAGAAGATAAGAGTAAGCAGGGTTTAAACTTCTCTCTCTAGCTCCTTTTTTAAACATTCTCTACACAACTACTTCAGTCACTTTTCATGTGAACAACCAAGTTCAACATTATGAATGCCTTCCAGGAGAGATGATAGCTTTTCACCTCCGAGTGTGGCCTTTCAGAACAGCTATAAACACTTAGGCCTTCTGATGAACAACACGTTGTACGAACTAGTTATTTTTTAGCATAATCCAGCCCTAACTCTATGGTATGCCTGCCTATGTACATTAAAGTTATTAGAGCGATTGTTTGATATGTTTCTCAGCTGAATAGCTCTGCATTAAGAAATAGAAACTGCATCGCAGCTTTCATTGATGTTTGCTGTAATATTTGATGTCTAGTTGTATTTTTACCAAAGGGAGCTACTCTCCCCCACAGAAACACTGCCCCTTAACTGCCTGAAACACCTCGCTTGAAGTCCTGCCTCTTCTTCTTTAACGTGGTGATGTCACCAAGTAACACACTTGCATAATACCTGCCTAGCGGCCGGTTTGGCACACCCTCAAACAAAGCTAGTTAGAGCGCAGTCCGAAGGGTTTGGCTCTGTTTTTTTTTTTTTACATTAAAGCATGTAAACATGTTCTCGTAGAAACACAAAATACAAATCTGCACCTGAAAATGAGGATAATAGGTCCTCCTTAATGGAGTTAACAGTTGGGTGTACATGGATCAGAAATGGATCTGACTGTATTTTAGCCAATACAGATCCATTAAAAAGCATTGGTCCTGATCCAGAACTCGCAGATCGGCTTGGGGCCAGCTCCCCTTCTTCAGTAACCTGTGACCCCTCCCAGATGTCCACCGCGATTCTCTATTGTGTTAAAAGCAGTCGCCTCCCTTCCTCCTGTTACATCATCGCTGCTGCCCCACAGGCAGCTGCTGTCCCCATCCATATTTAACGCCCATTACTTAGAGATGAATGGCCATCTTCATCGCTGTTATATCATTGTCAACATGGGACTGGAAGAGCAGCACGAGTGAATGTTGTAAGATGAATATCACACGTGGCACAGTAAGTGGCTGTCTGCAGCGCTGTTGATAGTTTGGTTTATATTCCACCTTTTTATGTGGCTTGAGTGCACATTTTTGGATTATAGTTGTGTAAGTAAGACTTAATATTTTCATTTTTCTGTCTAGTTTGCAAACCTCAATTGTAACTGACACGTAATTTCTGTCATCGCATCAGTGTGTTAGAGAGTGACCTCATTTGTCTCTCTCTCTCTCTCTCTCTGCTAGGCTGCTGGAAACCGATGACACAGAGGAGCCAAAGGGTAAGACGAACTCTCCACTTTCACTGCACTCAGATCCTCTTTCGTTCCACAGACTGAACTCATTCAAGTTCTCTCTATTACTCAGTGTTAAAGGAATACTGAGCTCATTGCTGATGTCAGATCACCTACCTGGTTTATATATGCTGGCTTTTTAATACTCTGCCACTGAGGAGGAGTGAAAGAAAACAGATCCACTGATGTCTTTTGTTCACTGTATAATTTAAAGTGAATGTTTTGCCTCAAGCGGTGTTTTTTTTTCTTTTTCCAAAAATAAGGGAGATAATGTTTGGCACGTGTCTGCAGAGTTTGGTTCAAAGACCGAGACTTAGTGGGTGTGCGCTTACACTGTGCAAATGTTTGATTATGTACACTGGAAGCTTGTTTCAGCCAGCTAGCATTTTAGAGCTAGAGGATTTTGGAGCAGAGAGGAGAAAATGGCTAAGTTTACACACGGGCCGCTGGCTGCTCTTCCCACTCACA
This sequence comes from Adelosebastes latens, assembly GCA_916700685.1. Taxonomy (NCBI): domain Eukaryota; kingdom Metazoa; phylum Chordata; class Actinopteri; order Perciformes; family Sebastidae; genus Adelosebastes; species Adelosebastes latens. The sequence continues at coordinate 13,096 of CAKAKR010037390.1, forward strand.
TTCAGCCACCTGAGCCCACATCCTGAGTCTGTCAGTCTGTCTGTCGCCTGTCTGTCTGTGTCGGTGGCCTCCTGCCTTTTTACCTAATTGGTTGGCCTGCCTCTCTGTCTGTATGTGTTTCTCTGCTTATGTGTGCATGTGAATGCTCGACTGCACAAGAGACAAAAAGATAGTGACAGAGGAAGGTGATAGGAAGGTCCCAGGTTATTTCAGCATTTCAGGACGTGTGAAGCAGTGTTGTGTTATCAATGCAAACAGACATTTCTTTACCTTCTAAGTTAATCAGGAAGTGTGGTAGACCAAGTTTAAATGATTCTCAAATTGAATCAAAATGTGTTATTTATTCATGCAGACGTAAGAGAGCTAAAACTGCGGTCCAATCTGTTGGGTTTTCTGCTAGTTTTTCCAATCATTGATTAGAATGTTGCATTTATACCTAGACTCTCTCCATGTATGTGCACAGTAAGCATAAACAACAGAAGATGGCAGAGCTAAATCATGATTAGTGCATATGACTGAAGTGCTTACTTACAGGTTCTATCCTCTTTTCAGTAAACTGGGTCTGATCTTTGATGAGAGGTTGTGGAATTTCAAACACAACATGAAGACCGAAATAAACAGTCAGTCAGTGGCTACTAAGTGTCTGTTCACTGCTGCATATTGCCACTAACATTTTTACATTCAACATTCTGTCTAGTCTGTTAACACAAACAGGACATTGAATTACTGTATTTGTGTCCTAACTGAATATTTCCCAGATGTTTTTTACCATTTTATTTTTAGATTCATTTTGGAAAGTATTTGATAAAGTATTTTAAATGAAATCGTAAAAAGTTAAACCCATGTACAGGCTGTTACCCAACAGCTGTTTTCTTTTTGTGCGATTAATTCGCACATTAGTACATTTTTTCAAACTGTCGTTTTTGTCAAAAAAGCGATGTCGTTTGATTTTCTGAGCTTTCGCACCCTGAATAAAGGCATCAACTGATCATGTTGTGCGGAACGGGTTGAGTTGCGCCTATATTTATAAATCAATAACACAGAAGCTCCGTAGTCCGAACCAAGACTTTATTACTCCTTTCAACCTTGACAAAGGCAGCGCAGACCAGATCCACTCCTTCTGTTATTACCTTTCACAATAAAAGCCCAAGACATATAACATTTGCAGGCAAGTATTTCACATTTTGTGACGTTATTCGTCATGTGTAAAGTCCTTTAACCTCATTGAGTTTAATGGTTTTCTACTGTTCTATTTGAAAAAAAAAGTATGTTCTCAAATATTTAAGATCAAATGCCATGATGCATGTTAGTAAAATTTAGCCTGTTAAACCACGTCATTAATTTAGGCAAAAAAAATATTGTAAGACTTGACTAATTTGGAAACAGAATACAAAATAATACAGAATACTGAGGATTTTCTTTGCTTCGAATGATTATCTGTCAACATGGCCGGCGTGTTCCTCTGGTTGGAAGATAAGAGTAAAAGTTGCACTGGAAAAAGAACCAAAGATACAGAAAGAGGAACAAAGAGCAGTCAGTGTTCATCTGTAATTGAGATATGTGCGTGTGAGTGTGAGAGCATCGGCGGTGCATTCACACGGCTGATGAGCTTCCTGTCCAAGCTGGCAGACGATTCAGTTCTCAGAGCCAGAACGCCTCTTGTGGTCACATCAAGGGTTTCCCCGACGCTTCAGCCCTCCCACAAACCAGCAATACATACAAACAGTCAGCTGGTTTATAGCGAACATGTTGTAGAAGCCTTCAGTACAAGTGCACTCTGTCTTAGCACAGTGTCGAGTGCATTCAGAGTGATTTCAGCTCACTAAATACTCTCCATTAGATTATCCTTGCGGTGGGGAAAAGTACATATTATGTAGATTTGATGAACTTTACACTGCTCCTCACAGTTTATTGGCTAATATTATTCATATGTGCAGACTCTATTGGCCATTACGAGGTCAAAGGCCCATCCAATAAGCTCTCAGCAGCTATGACTGAGCAGTCTTGTGAGATGGATGAAAACACTTATGGAAAAGTCAGTGAACTTAAGTGGAGGTTTTTCCATCTCTTGAGTTTTTCTTTTCTCTCTCTCTCTCTCCGTCTCTCTCTCTCTCTCTCTCGGCCGTTGGATGGATGATGAGGATGAAAAATATTGGACTGGATTCAAAACTAAGAGAGCACAGTCTGCGGGGAATCACCGCCAGTCTGCGATGTGTAATGTGTCATCATCTGATCTAAATCATGCTACGTTCTGGACAGCAGGGAAGCTTGGAAACATAAATCTAGAGTATTAAAAAACGAGATGATTATCAGCAGAACCAGCTTTTTTTCTATTGGAAATGGGGAGTTTGTTAGGGATTTGTTTGTTCATTTGTTTTCTTTGGAAGGGGAACAACTCTTAGCTAGAAATGTCTCATTGCCAAGGTAATAAAAACAGATTAAGAGTGGGAGAAAGGATTTTAGTGTGCTGACTTAAGAAATTTGTGTTGTTTTGGAATATTAAATTTAATGGTTTCCTTTTGTGCGGATTAGAAGATTATATTCTCAGGGCTGTTTTTGATTAGACATCTGGCATGAGACATAATTTCTCTCTCACACAGACATACTGTATGCAGACACACAATAATGGTATTTCTTTCTTTAAGAAAAATCCATTATCTCACCATAGACTCTTGACTGACTGATAGATACAAGATGGTTCATCCTGAGGCGAGGGAAATATCACGAGTACATTCATTTCCTTTTTCTGATCCAGAGACACCTTTAGAAGCATATCCTGTCAGTTTTTCATGTCTACATTTGTCAAGCTGTTATTCTCAGCAAGGAAAACTTTCCCTTGACCTGGAAAGACTCTGATTCTGACTCTTTGCATGCAATTATATTCTGTATTTACAAAAAAAGCTAGTTAGGTTGACCATGTATGACCTCACCATCTCCCAGAGACCATCAACAATGTATTATGTTGTGGATACCAAACACACACTGACATATGATACCACACTGTGAGGAAACAATTGCAAATGTCTTCTCACTGTTGTATTCATGGTCAAACATATTTGTGTGTGTGTTCTTTTTAGTTGAGGAGAAGCCTGTGGACTCAGCCAAGAGGACTGCCAAGATGTCGCTTTTTAAGGTACGGTATTTTAGGTTTGTCTTCTAATTCCCTTCATCCAAATACTTTGTATCGTTTTATTGATTTTGTGTGTGATTGTGATTGTCTTTATGTTTGGGTAGCTTTTGACCAAATTTAGATTTCATTAGCCCCTTTTCGACTGCAGGAACTTTACCCCCGGGACTGGGAACCTTTTAATAACCCATTGCGTTTCGACCGCAGGGACCAGGGTCTAAATTAAGTTCGGGGTGTAGTACTTTCTGAAAGTACTGGAACTTTCCGGCTAGGGTTTGCTGGGATGACCATCCCAACTGTACTGCTTCATTCATAAAACAAGGAAGTGCTCTAGTATCGGTTTAGGAGGAGGGAGAGCATTTTGTGTGTTGTGTTTACCCCTGCGACCAACAACAGCCCTCGTCCCATGTCATGTTGCTTTTTCATACGTCAGCGTACTAATATGCCTAATCTTCTTATACCGCTATGGAAACTCAGACACCAATGGGCTGAAGGAACCTTTTGCTTCCTTGAAAGGTAGTCCCGGGACTAAAATTACCGGGACCATCGTGGTGGAAACCCGGCTGTAGCTCCAAATGACAGCACACACTGAACCAAATCCAAGCTTAAAAAACACATTTATACACTTATGAGTGGTGTCACAGATGCTATATCTATATTTTTATACAGTCTAAGGTTAAATCTTTTACTCCCAGCCCTTTCCAACACAGCTGGTGTACGCTTCAACTCCCCCCCTGGATCTTTGCTCCATCAATAACAAATTGAGCTGTTCCATACAGCACCGAACTGTCCTGCACCTGGATGCACGCTTGGCCAAAGTCATGACTTCACACACACACACAGTACGTGGAGGTCTTAAAGCAACTGTGGGAAGAAGAAGTCTAGAGAGCTAAAAGATCTGGAACAAAAGCTTGACAATGCCCTTAATCCTATGGGAGATATGCACGTGTGCTTGAAAAAATGAAGACAGTATCTGTCTTTCCCAGGCTGCTTAAGTTTCAGAAGTGGTTAGGGTTCATGATATTTGATGTAAATAGCTGTTACTTGGCCTTCACAGGCCAGGAGCAGTGCCAAGGTTGGCCAAGTGAACCCAGATGGCAGCAAAACCTGCTGGGAAAACAAGCTCCCACAAAGAGGCTATCTCACAATCACACTACTTTTTGTTTTCTCTTTTTATTTTCCTGCTCTCTCCGTCCTTTGTTCTGACCTAGATCTTTGTTTTTTTTAAGATGTCTTGCTTGAAAGTCATCAGCAGTGACAGATAGCCCTTCGCTGTCTTCACTTTTCCCTTATCACTCATTTGTCCTCCACAATCCCTGTTGAGAGCCAGTGAGTCAGTGTCTCCAGCAGGAGTGAGGTTACAGTACAGTATGTCTGTTCTCTCCAGCACGGATGGAGGCAATAAAACGTGTACATGGAGACTTCCGGAGAAAGATACAGCTCATTTATATTTTAAATTTCCTGACTGAATTTCCTGAGTGTATAAAAACGTGTTTTTCAGAAGGCTGGTTGGAAAATAAGCTCTTTCTTTATAATCAGCGAGCATCAGTCGGTTTGGAAGAGGCCTCTAATTCTGTAAGCCTTGCTCTGTCATTTTTTTTTTGTGAGAAAAGAGCACTTAATTTCCGTCGCTTAGCTCACAGCTGGAGATGCACTTGTCTTCAGGTCACCTCAGGGCCTCGGCAAAGTGTTACCGTTACAGGTCTCAAACAGCTGGATAGTTCTCACTGTACGCATGTTTTAAAAAGTCTCTCAACAATGAATGTATCTACCACTCAGATGTGAAAATGGACAGTGAGTCAGATGGAGAGTGACACATTTAAGAAATATTTAAAGTCTCCCTCCACTCAAAAACATATAATGCTTCTTGTTACTTCTTCTTACTTTGAGCTTCACTGTGCAGAATAATGTATGTGTGGAGTTTGACACCAGAAGGCTGTTTTTACATTAATCTCCTGAAGGGGGAAAGTTTCTCTTAGCTCACTTTAAATCTGAGTTATGCATACGACATGAGCATGATTTATGACATCACGACTAGTTTGGAGCCAATCATGGACCATTATGCAACATGCAGAAGTTGTGATATGGAAAGCCTCCTGCGTGGATACGCTGAGAATGGACTTTTTAGTGATGTAGGACACATTTAAAGTTGAAATTAGACACATTTGCATATTCAGAAATTCTGGATTTTTTAATTTTAAATAGGTTTAAGAATTTTTAACCAGGTAAGCTGGAGTTCTTTGTGGAAAAACTATATCAGACACAAATTACTGTTCAAAGCAGCATATTTTTATATGTCATGTAATATGGATCTTTAACCTTTAACCCTCTGAGACCCACAATAGACTCGTTTTTGTATGTAAAATTGATAAAAATGATAAAAAAAATCCCTCCTAAATACCACATTAAGACACCAAGACCTTAAGAAACACCATAGAATATGGCAATATTAGCAATTGGATGGCAAGCACTTCTGTTGAGGAAACGGCTCAGAAACCCCCTTATTGTGAATCTACCTAGGAAAGCCATCCATCCTCTGAATGCTCTAGGTCTCTAGTTTGTGGCTTTAAAGTTTCACGAGGCTGTGATTATCCTAGAGGTCACCACAGGTCATTTTATACAATGAGTTCAAGTTTTAAAAAAAAATGGTCTCACTACAATGAAATGGCCACTATAGGGACTAACATCATCACACATGAATACAGTTGGGCTCATTGGATCCACAAGAGTCTCAGCTTTACAGGGATACTCAAATTATGTAATTCCAAGACTGTTTAGGGACCCCAGTATGCAGAAATATTCCAATACATCATTTTAGAATAGGCAAAAATAACACATTTATACTACATTCAAACAGCTGCATGGTTTTTGCCCCAAAACTGCATGTGATTATCATAAAGTGGGCATGTCTGTAAAAGGGTGACTTGTGGGTTCCCATAGAACCCATTTTCATTCACATTTCTAGAGGTCAGAGGTCAAGGGACCCTTTTGAAAATGGCCATGCTAGTTTTTCCTTGCCAAAATTTAGTCTAACTTTTGAGCATTATTTTGCCTCCTTCCCGACAAGCTAGTATGACATGGTTGGTATCAATAGATTCCTTTTCTAGTTTCATATGATACCAGTACCTTCACTCTAGCTCTAAAACTGAGTCCGCTACAGCCTCTGAAAGACAGTGATGTCGGTCAGGATCGCCGGCTATCCTGCGGGTCTAAGAAGGTTAGAAAAGTAAAAGCAAACCATAATGGCTCCCTTGAGGGCACTTTACTTTAATGTGGAAAATGCACTACTCATCTCATCTCTCTCCGTTTTAGTTTTTACTCTATGTACTCAGGGTGGATAGGTTTACTTCACAATCAGTCGCACACTACAGCACTGACCTGATCATATCAACTGGAGCATTTGAAGGGTTAACTGCTTCGCTCAAGCTAATGGGTGGAGCCTCATTCATTCATTCACTCCCCTTATCAAGGTTTGTTTTTTTACAGCCAGCGTAGGATGTAAGCAGAATTTCTTGCAAACATAATCCTAACCTTTAGGCTACGGCCGCCCTTCTCTCTGCCTTTAGGACCTGGAGGGGACGGGGGATGGAAGCGGCAGCCGTCGCGCCAACGACAGGGTGAAGTGTCAGCTAATGAGCAGTGACGAAGAGGAATCCTCTACCAGGTAGGCAGGAGAAACTGGAAACTGCACTGCTTCTTGTTAAGTGTCAGACATACTGCACTTAAACTTTGACTGGAGACTTCTACATCATTCCAGTAATAGATGTTGTGGTCTGCGGTACATTACATATGCCACAACAACACAAGCACATAGAACAAACAGCTTCACCTTGAAATCAACTGACACACTCGCACACGGACGGAGCAGACAGAGCGGAGCACCGAGGTAATTACAGACCAATTGGAAAGGCGGTCTAATGATGTGAACAGCTGCAGAGATAAACCAGATAAACCTGCAGAGCTCGCCTCTAATGCCACACACTCTCTCGCGCACACGTAAACACACAACAGGGCTGTGTGGTAGCCATGGCGATGCAGACCAAACCAGAGCAGCAGCGAGTGAGAGCCAAACTGTACTTAGCACTGTAACCACTGGAGTCTGGACGGAGCTTGAGAGTGTGTATCTGTGTTATCCATCTGTGAAAAATGTCCCACATGCTTGTCTGTGTGTGTGTGTGTGTGATAGGTTAAAGACATAAGTACCGTAAGTTCATTCCTGTCCCTTTTTGTCCACATGGAGTTTGAACTGACCCGTAAACTTCAGTCAGTTTGAAGTTTACGATAAATTAAGCTTACGACAAAAACAAAACATTCCTCAGGAGATGCGAAGTGGGCTAACAGCAAAAGTGTCCGAGCATCACTGCCTTCCAAAGGTCAAAACACTCACATCAGATGTGGTGATTATGAGCTCAATGGCGTCTAAGTGATTTCTAAGTTCAGTTTCTTTATCATTACGTTGGCCCAGTGCCTGCATTGATTACAAAGTGCCAAATCAGTGACTGTTTATTGATTTTGGCATCGCCCTTTGTTTTCGTTTAAGTAAAGGAAAACAAATCTGCAGTTGTGTGGAATACAACCTTGACACAAGCTTTACTCAGATAGATTTAGTAACACTCAGTTGAGGGTGGTTATCTGCTACTGTATTCTTAGTACATTTAGTATAAGTTTATAAATGCAAATAGTAACTGATTAGGGATGTCACAAGAACCGATACTTCCACTTCTACTTACCAAGTTAATGCGAAAATTCTGAAAATGGTACTCGTTTACCATCAGGGCTCGACACTGGGGCTGTCCTCGACCAAAGAAATTCTTAGTTGGCTAGCACTCATACGATATTGTTGACTAATCGATAAGTTGATTTAATCGACAGATCTGTGAAACTGAGTTTCTCCACAAAGAATCACATAAAAACACCACTTTAAATTTTGTGTTCACCAGAGATGTGCTCATAAGATACTTTGGAAATAAGTCATTCAGCATGAAAAAGCATAAAAAACGACTAATTGACCAAAGAAATCTTAGTCGACCAAGACCAAAACAATAATCGACTAAGAGGGGGCAGCCCTAATCGACACATCCAGGGGACATACCCTATTTTTTTCCCTGATAATGCTACATTGTGAACAACAAATCAGCGTTGGAAGTCGGCAGGACGAGAGCTAGGTAACGTTAGCTGTTAGCAGCTGGTAAGCAGCACAGTCCTGCACGGAGCTAACGGCTAACTTTAACGGGAAATACCATTATGATGCGTTCAGGCTCTATTCAGTAAAAATTAGTATTGGGGGAAGGTAAATTCTAACATTATCATGATGTGTTCAAATGTAATCTTGTAATTTTTGTAGTTTTTGGTGAGAAACTTGAATAAATCCAGTTGTTTGACTCAGATGTTTTCACAGCAATATAAAATAGATAATGGAATAATTACATACTGTGATTAATTATGACCTGTTTAACTTCCAAACAAAACCAGTATGCAGTATGTTTTGAACCGTGGTATCGAGTTGGTATCGAGAATTGTGGAATTTCATACTATCAATATATACTATCAATATCAACTTCTAAATTTCTGGTATTGTGACATCTCTAGAACTAATTATATCCCTAACCAGTAGTAACATATCCATAATTAGTGGCACAGCAGACTAGTGATATGTACATTTCCTTGTTTCTTAGTTTGTGGTTTGAATTCACAGCTCTTTCCTGCAATTACATTATGTAATACCTGAATTGTTTTTACCTCAAATTTATGAAAACTATTTTTATTTCCTCTTTCTGTCTGTTTCCACCATCTTCATCTTTTTTTTCCTGCTCATATTTCAGCCTTCCCAAAACTGATAAAAGCAAGTTAATGGATGAGAAAGAGGCCACAGATGACCCGTCATGGAAGGAGAAGCAGGAAAATGCTTCCACTGTCGAAGAAAAGGTCAGTATTCTTTAAATGCCACATGGTTTCCATAACTCAGTAGGCTGAAATATAAAAGTCATCTCTCTGGATTGTGTTTTGGAAAGATCATATTTTTGAACGCTGCTGCTGCACCGCATGCGAGCCAATTCCAAAAGTCTTACTCACCTTAAATTTGGCTCTCTCTACCTCTGGGTCTGGTTTAGTTTAGTTTTCTGTTTTTGAAGTTGACGTATAGGTTGTAATTCATGTCGCTGATGTACAGTTGCAAAACACACACACACTCTTTAACTCAAAATGTGATTACGTCACCTAGATCTTAAACTGATCCTCACGAGGTAATGAAAGTATGTATACGTATTGTATATACCACACTCAAATGCCCCTCCGGTGTTTTTCATTTAAGAAGACCACCTGGTGAGCGTTTCACACCCAGCTGGCTTCACGATCTGCTTCGTCTTTCGTCTCCTCCTAAATCAGCACTCCCTCATAACCTTTGACCTCAGTCAGCAGGACGTCTGCTGTTGCTCCAGCTGCTCTTGTTTCGTCTAAGCAACAGCATATTACACACACAATAGGGTTCACAAGTGTTTAGATGTGTCATTTCATGTTCATGTTTGCTATAAGTGAAGTATTACTCTTTAAAATGCTTTTTAAACATCCTTAAAACTGTTAATATTTTATGGTAGCTCAGACTACAAAAAGCTTGTGTCAACAACTTTACTCGACACGTGTTTTTGAAACGTTTTACGACATAACATGAGTGGCGTCCCAAAGTCTTGCAGATTTATCTTCACAATCTTTCTCGTTTCGCACATCAACTCTTGGATTTTCCCTTTATCCCTTTTTTTTAATCACCATTGTTTCAGTTTTCTCAAGCTCTAAATCTGCTTCATGTCTTCTTACTTATATCCTTTTGACCCCCTCATCCTTCTCATCTGACCTAGTATTAACCCAGACTTTCTTGATAACAGCAGTAGGTCAATGTAATCAGAAATAGTAGTAGATGGAACAGGAGTATGTGTTTGTGTATGTCAAAAAAGAGAGAAAGAAAAAAGGGTTTTCACTGTTAATGTGGAAACTGCAAAGGAGCTGAAATTGGAAAATGTTGGTCTGGTCAGAGAGAGTTACACGCCATAATCAAGGACCATAGAATTCACTTCAAGTAGTCTTGCAACGTTAATTTCCAGATCTTATAAATATTATGGCTGGAAGTAATTCTCTCTCTTTCTCCCTCTCTGCTTCAGCCTTCCAGTCTCCTGTCCGACAGAGCTCTCCCCCTCAGCCAGAACAGAGACGCCTCTCCCCCTCCCTCTCCTCCCTGCCAGCTTGCCTCGCTGCAGCGCCAAGACTCCGGGCCCCGGGGCATCAAGGGAATCCTAAAGAAATGCCGCTCCACCAGCGTGGAGTCGGATCAAAGCGAGGGCTCGACGCCGGACTGCGTGCCGGCCCGACAAAGCAGCGTCACCCTCAGCCACCCTGAGAGCGAGGAGGAGATGGAGGAGATGGAGGAAATGGAGGAGGAGGAGATAGAAGAGGAGGAGGTAGAGGAGGAGGAGGTAGAGGAAGAGGAGGTAGAGGAAGAGGAGGTAGAGGAAGAGGAAGAGGTCAATGGAGAGAATGACAGAGAAGATGAGTCATTAATTGATGACATCACAGACGGAGGGAGCTTCAGCATCGACGGACAACAGAGGGAGGGAAGCAGCAGTGGAGGGAGCTTTGAGGAGATGCGGAGCCCCTCGCCCGACGAGAGCCTGGAGAAGACGTCGACAGTGTCGGAGGACGTCGAGGAGCTGGAGAGCAGTTTGGATGGAAGCCAGGGCTCCTTGCTCAAACAGAGGTCATTGGATGTTCACAAACACAGCATGCATTATGACAAAGTATACGGCTTAAATGTGCATATTTGTGTCTATGCAAAGAAAAGGGAATTTAAAAAATATTAAATGGACTTTGAATTTATTTTCATTTGAGGGATGTAAATAAAGCAGCCAAAAAAAGTTTGAATGTCACAAATTCTTATTACTATAAATATGTGACCAAGTAATATGCTAAAAAAGAGAGGCCAGGGAGTACAACTTTTTAATATCTTTAATACCCAGACTTAAAGGAACAGTGTGTAACATTTCAGGGGATCTATTTGCAGAAATGGAATATAATATTCATAACTATGTTTTCATTAGTGTATAATCCCCTGAAACTAAGAATCATTGTGTTTTCGTTAGCTTAGAAGGAGCGCTTTATATCTACATAGGGAGCGGGTCCTCTTCACGGAGTCCGACATGTTGCTCCGCCATGTTTCTACAGTATCCCAGAAGGGACAAACCAAAAACTGGCTCTAGAGAGAGACTTTTGTGTTTTTACGTTACCTGAAGGCCTCCATAGTTCTCCGACATGCTTGTGAAACTGCAGTAAGGTGAGCTGCAGAGTGCAAAACTGGTACTGCCAGCCGCCGTCTAACTTCTGTTGCTCCTGAAGTAGTGTTATTATGGCAAGGACGGCCTCTGAGCGAGGCGAACTGCGTTGCCACGGTTTTGCACTCGGCGGCTCACGTTACTCACTAAGAGTGGCTTGGAAAGGGAGGAGTGAGCGGAGTAGTACTCAGTCGGTTGCAATCTGCAACCACACCACTAGATCCCCAAATCCTACCCACGGTACCTTTAAGGCTCAAGTTAGGGCTTTCTAAAATGCATAGCAAAGGTAGGTTAGTCAATGTATTTTAATGAGGAAAGAACTAATGTGTCTTTTGCCTATTTCAGACTGTCAGAGTTCACTAGTGAAAGTGAGAAGAAGGATCAACGGACGAAGTCCAAACCGTCCGGTCTGATCCACACATCACTGGCTGATCGCTTCGGTCAGCTCCAAGGCGCTGAAAACGCCTGGATGAAAAAGGTAGGTTTTTACTTATTGAGCTTTCTTTGTGTGGTGGGGCTTTGTAGCTGGTTAGTATGAATAACAGCCTTACAAGACTGGAGTTGGAGTGCATTGTTTTTGAGGTGGGTACGAGCAAATACTGCCACATGTTGAGGCTTCCCCCTCGGCTTTGTGTGCAGGGAAAGAAAGATTTGGCTGCGGACACATTTCTTCCTCTGCTGAATCAGCTCATTTCCCAGAGTTGCTGCCAAAAGGGTGTGAGGTTAGGAGGGTTCGGGGGGGGGGGGGCAGATTTGGGAGTGGTGACGCCAAAGCCCAGAGATCCAGGGCTTAGCTGAACTCCCAAAGAGAAATAGAGACACGCCCCTTCCCCTTGTGAAAATAAAATCCTACACCATGACCAAACACCTGCAAACCTTCCAAAGCTAATGCCTGCTTCCCTTTGTTGGTTTTTGTACTCTCCTCTTTCCTCCGGTCCTCCATATTGTGCTCTTTATAGACTTCAGGTCTCTCAAATGGATATAAACATCCAGGTCGGCGTCGAGGGTTTAATGGTTAACACATGCTTAGATAACTGACGTATTTTGAAGTGGTGATAGAAGGGCTTGCATGTTTCTACATGCTGTTCTCCTGTACAAACAAGACCACCCTTGCTGAGATTTCGAGTGGAATAACAACATGATAACCATTCCATGGAAAGTAAAGAATTGAACAAGCCGTGTTTCCACCGAAAGTTCACAGGACTTTTAGTCCGTGGAACTACGTTTCAAGGAACTCAGTGGTTCCTTTTGCCCACTGTTGTCTGCATTTCCACCGCAAAGATTAGGCAAATTAGTCCGCTGACGTATAAAAAAGCAACATGACATGGCACGAGGGCAACACACTCTGCAGCCTACAGCTCAGTGTAATGTTACCGCTCGCCCTCGCCATCTCTCTCTTTTTCTCTCTGTCTTTCGGGAAACAGCAGAGCCCAACTTTATTTTGAATGTAATCAAACAAAGACAAATGTTCTCCCCTCGTCCTAAAATGATCCTAAATCGATACTAGAGTACTTTCTTGTATATGGATGAAGCAGTACACGAGTTGAAGCCATCGAAGCAGCGGCACTGTGTGTGTTTGTTTGACCGTCATCCCTGCAAACTCCAGTAGTACTACCCCCAAACCAGGGCCTTTTTTCGGGGTAAAAAGTTGCAGAAACTTAATTTATACCCTGATCCCTGTGGTCGAAATGCAGCGAGCTCCTCAAAAGGTTCCTAGATCCGGGGGAAAGTTCCTGCGGTGGTAACAGGGTTTATATCAGTGGAAAAACCCTACGAGTGCCACGTGGATATCCCCAAAACAGTCAACCGGACACAAAGATTGAAGCGATGCCATGTTTATTTATATGGAGCGGAGCATCTCTTGGCTTGATGTCTGTCCAGGTCAAAGATCCTCTTGGGGGGATTTCTAGTTTCGGGCTCCAAGGATGAGCTAACCTTCGAATAAATCCACTCGTAGTCTGGAAAAGCCACTTAATAACTAAGTACAGACACACAGTAATTTGAACAAATCCCCACTCAATTAAATACTGAAAGCTGATGTCATTTTATGTTTGTGCGGTCTGTCTTCATTATGAAAAGACAACACAAGCTGCATCCTCAACGCTCACGCACGAAAGAGGGCCAAGCTGATGTCTTCCTTTAATTCTATCTGAGGATATTTCCTGTGAATGGTTCTGAAACCTGTTGCTATCGTAGAGCTCTGGGAAACACATCAGTGATGTGCAGTAGATAATACATGGTTTGGCTAAATTATTGGTATTGATGCCATGTGGGCATTAGCTATGGGGCATTTCCTTGCTATTCTTGTTACATTTCCGTTTCTCTCTTGAGGAAAGGTTTTCATGTTTAGGCATGTCATTTTATCTGCCAATCCGGAGCAGATGTTGTTGCTCTTTGGTTGATATATGTGGGAGACCGGGGAATGTAACATGCATGGTACACACACCAATGGTCATCTCCAACCAGCTCCAGATGTTTCCTGTTAAGGCCGCTAAGCTGTTCTCTACACCACGGCTGTGTTGTAAAAAAAAAGGAGGCTTTGTTGTAAATTAAATTTAAAGAGGGCCTGTCTTGTATTGAATAATGATTCTTAATCCTAATAATCATTAATCAATTTACAGAAAACCGCTACTTTGTTAACCAAGATTCTGTTTTGACGTCACATTAAATTACAGATTATAAAGTACACTGTCCACACAGACATTAAAGGAGTATTTTGAAATCTACAGTTTGCTTTCAAATCCCTAAGGATTTTCTAAATGTCTGGTCTCCAATGAGTCATCACTGGAATACAAAACCTGTCTGATTCAGTCCATTAAGACTGATGATTTATTGTCCCTGGTGTGTTGATTCCCAGAAAATGTATTAGAGATAATCCACTGAAGATGGCTCTTTAAATGGGCAATTTGAGAACACAGCTTAATGCATTGAAAGTAGGGCTGTCGACTGATTACAATATTTAATTGGGATTAATCGCAAATTTATCACACATTATTTTATCTGTTCAAAATGCACCTTAAAGGGAGATTAGTCAAGTATTTAATAATCTTATCAACATGGGAGTGGACAAATGCTTGCTTTATGCAAATGTATGTATATATTTATTATTGGAAATTAATTCATAACACAAAACAACGACAAATATTGTCCAAACTGCATGTGATTATCATAAAGTGGGCATGTCTGTAAAGGGGAGACTCGTGGGTACCCAGAGAACCCATTTTCATTCACATATCTTGAGGTCAGAGGTCAAGGGACCCCTTTGAAAAATGACCATGCCAGTTTTTCCTCGCCAAAGTTTGTAGCGTTATTTAACCTCCTTCACGAAAAGCTAGAATGACATGGTTGGTACCAATGGATTCCTTAGGTTTTCTAGATTCATGAGCCCGGTATAACCTCCGAAAGATCGTTTGCGTTAATGCATTAAAGAAATTAGTGCCGTTAAAATGAATTTGCATGAACAAGTTATTATTGACTTTGACAGCCCTAATTGAAAGGAATCAAACCTTTTGCGTTAAATCCACCAACAGTGGGGTGAGACATTTTCACTTGATTACAACTAAACCGTAAGGCTACTTTCATACCCTGCATTGCTGTCAGTTTATTTATGGTGTTTGCCCGCTCTGCATGCAGTTATAAACTCTCTACTTCCCTTTTTCCTCTCTCTCCCATCCTCCCAAACTTTATGCCAGGCTTTAAATGACCCATGTCTCTTCTTTTAGTCTTCCATGCTAAAACCCTGCTCTCTCTCTCTCTCTCTCTCTCTCTCCAGCTGTTGCAGTCTAATGTTGCCCTGCTATGCTCTTTCTCCTCCGTCCTCCTCTGATAATTTCCCTTTCCCTTTCTCCTCTTCCTACTATTCCTCCTCCTTTAACCCTTCTCTCTAGTTTCCCTCTGTCCTCACCTGCGGCCTCTACCCCTTTCTTTGACTTTGACACCTGCCTGTCAACCTTTCCCAGCCCCTTCAGGTGAGTGTGTGTGTGTACTTACATACGGACTTAATCACTAACATTTTTTGGCCCTTATTTCTCTACCTGTGCCCTGGACAACTTCTCACACACTCTCTGAGAATTACGGCGGAGAAATCAGAGCTGTCTTCACACTTGCTGTTGGTACACGAGTGTGGTTTGCTGGCCCTTCAGTTGGTCGATATTTGTGTCAGCGGTTTGGCTGAGGTGCATGCCCCGTACAGTAAGGCAGGGCTGTGAAAAATGGTTTCCTGTGGGGTTTTGTTTGAGGCCCAGGCAGGCCTTTTCCTCTCCTCCCCGTCTCTCTGGGGTCCTGTCAGGCCAAGGTATTTCCCCTCTCTGATTGACTCCAGAGATGGGCTGCTAGCTGGAGGGGCTGTCAGCCTGTACGTGTGTGAGAAGAATGCTTTTGTGAGATGACAGGTATTGTAGTTTGCCTGTACAAAGAGACTGTAATGTGATGTATTGTTCAAGCAATTAGGAGTAATAGTAGTTTAAAGTTACAAGAAACAGGATTTTCTTGGTCCCGTAGTACAAAGGTGTGTTTTATTTGTGTAACGACATGCAGAAAGCAACATCTCAGTGTGTCAGATGACGTATTGTATATTCTTTCCTGTTATGAAATCAGCAAGAGTTCACTTTGATGTTCAGCCCCAGTGTCTCTGTGTCCATGCCGGTGTGACTAAATGTACTTCTTTGAACTTTTGTCTCATGTCAGGCTAATATTTGACCGCACCATGCAACAGGTTTGACATTAAAGTGCAAACAAAACTGTGTGTGCAGTGAGTGAGAGACAGACAGAGAAAGGGTGCTTTGTGTTATGGTTTGAGTGGAAGATTGTTGGAGGGAAACTGGTGTTTTTCCATTTTGTGACTACATGGCTGTTTATATGTTGTAGCATGTGTCACATTAATTCAGCACAAATAGCACATAGGATTCCTCAGGCCTGTTATTTAAATTTGACTAGATTTTTTGTTATATGGCAGTGTCATTTCCAGCTCCTATATTGTTGGACATAAGGACTGTTGTGTTGTGAGGATTAAACTTTTGACCTTCCAGTCCCAGAGTCTCTTTGGCCTGTTTAACTCAGATCTGCTTGAACCCTTTCAAAATTCAGTTTTGTTTGGAAATACTCTGTGATTTAGGTAATGCAGTAGTGACAACTGCAACGACTAATCGATTAGTTGTCAAATATTATATTAATCATAAACTATTTTGATAATCGATTAATTTGTTTGAGTCATTGCGTAAAAAAAAATCTAAATTCTCTGTTTCCAGTATCTTAAAAGTGAATATTTTCTGGTTTCTTTACTCCTCTATGACAGTAAACTGAATATCTTTGAGTTGTGGACAAAATAAGACATTTGAGGACGTCATTTTGGGCTTTGGGAAACACTGATTAACATTTTTCACAATTTTCTGACATTTTAAAGAACCAAACAACTAGTCGATTAATCGAGAAAATAATGAAAACAATCGTTAGTTGCAGCCCTACTATTGTTTGTGTTGATACACAAAATTAATACATGATTTTTCTAATTTATTAATATTTTTGTAAAATATATTGGATGGTAGCTGTAATCTTAATCAGGTACTCAAATAGCCTATTAGCCTTTCAAAATAGCAGTAGTACTGTTGTTTGTTCAGAGTTTATTTAATCAATAATCAGTACGAGTTATTGTCACACTATCCCAGCACTCTTTGGGCGAGAGGCAGCGTACATCCTGGGAAGATTGCCAGTATGTCACAGGGCTCTATTCATAATAATGCTAATTTAAGATTCAAATTTCAACAGGTTTGGAACTGTGATGAGCTAAAATATATTGAAGTCTGCTGTTGAGTAAAACATTGAATTACGCAATTATTTGTGTTGTTCTGCTATTGTAGGGCTAAACAATTCATCTTTAAATTGTGATGCGAAAGCGCAATTTAAAGTCAAATATGGTTTCCTCTCTTTTTTTCCATGCAGAAACACATTTGATTATGGTTGGTACAAACTTACACACCCGGCCTGGAGGTTAGGAAAATAAAATTTAAATGTTTTGTACAATCGCTTTTTGTCATGCTGTTTATCTGCTTGGACTTTATTTCCTGTGTGTGTTTCTCCTGTGCAGTTATAGTGTGGAGATAGGTCTGACTCTATGCTGTGTGTAACTCACTGTAGAAAGGAAGTCAACTCGTGGTGCATTACACGCAGTGACTTGCTCATTATTAGCGAAGGAATTAGGGGTGTCAGGCAGTAAAAATCCAGGCAGGGCCGTAAAACGCTTCCAATATTTAGGAGTGGAATATCATTAATTACTTTAAAACAGCTCCCGGGGTCCAGTGGCACCAGGGGGGCCAGTAAACCTCTGCTAATTCATTTTTAATGGTGGAGTTCAGGTGCAAAAATGGCAGCAGGAGTAAATCACGTAAGGAAAGCTCTAATGAATAGTGTGTGATGGATGGCCTCAGCACAGTGTTGGTGTTTTATTGTCAGGACTCCACATTCTTCACTATTTTTGTTGTAAAAATAAAGTTTGAACTTTGGCAGGTAGTTGTTTTTGGGAGAGGCCACGCTCAGCCAGAAATAATTAGAAAGTAATGGGATCTTTCATAATTCCCATTCATTTCTGGTTCCTTTAAAAAGGTCTTAATGCTAAATCTAAAGTTGTATTTGAACAAATGTTCCAACAGAAATCCGGTGTAGATTTGGGGCCCAAGACGTCGCTGGCAGACAGGATGAAGGTCCTTAAAGACAAGGAGGAGCAGTGGAAGAACAAAGGCAAAGGAGCAGCCAACGACTCGGTCCAGTTCACTGTGGCTGGACGCATGGCCAAGAAAGGTGAAACTGCACTGTGTGTTTACTCAGCGTGGCTTGACACGGGTTGAGCATGCGTATTGTTCTGCTGTGAGAGGCCAAGTCAATCTGGCAAACTCTCCGTGCTGCTACGTGACGAATACATCTTTCAGATCTTAGACTTACAGTTACTCTTACTTACTTACTTACTCTTACATTAGTCTTTTTTCATTTTAAGAAAAATGCAATTAAAAAGTTAACATAAAGTAACTCAACAACTAACTAACCAATGATTTTATGAAAATGGACAAACAATAATTGCAGCCCATATAACAGCATTTATAGCAATTTTGCTGCGTCACATTTGATCCTCCATACACAGGCACTCAGCCTACACTGGCTTACACAAAGCACATTAGATAGGATATCATCAGGGTTGTTTGATACTGTATGTGGGACCTTAAAATGATTCCCTTTAGAGCTGCAATAAGTTAATTAGTCGATTAATCAATCAACAGAAAATTAATAAGTAATTTTTCTAGAAAAATGCCCTTTTTTAAAATACATTTTTGGTTTCTCTAATATTAGAATTTGATGCTTGTCTTTCTCATAAACTTGGAAGTAAACCGAATATCTTAAGACTTTGCATAGCAAGAAATTTTAATATGCTATCATGGACTTTTTCACTATTTTCTGACATTTTTAGACAAAACAATGAATTGAGAAAACAATCAACAGATTGATCGTTAATGAAAATGATTGTTGTTGTCTCCTTGTCTTCCTCCAGGTCTTGTGACAGATACAGGAAAGGAAGAGTCGCCTCTCAAGAAGTGTAATGCCACGCCTGTGAAGCCGCTTGAAGGTAGGAGACATTCCCCTTCTACTTACAATGTGTGTGAGTCATTCAGTTAATCAATAAAGTGATTGACCTGATATGCCTGTTAATACAGCAGATATTGTTGATATTGAAAGTATAGTGATACTTGAACTTTTGGCCATGTGTGTCACAAGGTGCTACTAAGTCCAGATGACACACATTTAATTTAAGTCTTTGTAGTGATGTTAATAGCATTTTATGCCTTTTTAAAACCATATTAATGCCAAAAATTAATATTGTATTGTACCACTGAGTGTACTAAGCCAAGATTAATCAGGCCTGTGTTTGTTTTTGCTGAACAGAAATCTCCAGTAGAACTGATGTCAAGGTGGAAGGAGATAAAAGGCTCGACAAGCTTGAGTCTTTCCTCGACAAGCTCCACAATAAAGGTACAATCCCCGTGTTTATTGCTGTTTTCCACATAAGATGATATTTAAATACATATTGTGTTATTATGGAGGATTTATTGAACATGTATGTTTACAAATTTGTTATTCCACATTTGTAATTTCAATCTTAATTCTCTGTTACTGCCACATAGCGATATTGTATATTGAACATTACAGAATTTTATAGATAGCCCTACACATGATTCTGCAAGCTCACAGGACAGGATATACAACACATTTTATACATCTGAATCACTTTATCGCCTTCCATCCTTCCTGTTTCCTGCCATGGTGGGTGTGTCAGGCGTGAGCAAAAGCAAGACATCCACCGTCGAGGTGACAGCAGAGACGGAGAAAGAAGTGATGACCCTGGATGATGACGAGACGTTCGGTAACTTCTACAAATCTGTCTCACCGTCGACGCTCCACGACTCCAGTATGGTTCTGACAGAGGAGGACCTCAGCCAGATCCAGCCCAATACACCAAAGTTAGTTCATATAATAATCATAACAATAATGAATGACATTATTTTTGACCCTACTTTTCTGAAATGTCATTCTCAGGTTGCTTGAATTAAAAATGACCACTGCTTTGTGTACGTATGTCTTCAGGCTCACTTCAGCCGTAGCAGAACACAAGCGAGCAGTACGACCACCCAGAAGGAACCAGGGCTCCAGGAACCCTCTGCGGGCTCTGGCTGCCCGCAACGACATCCGCCAGGTCTACACCGAGCAGAGGCTTAACGTCGCCTCATTGGAGACCAAGAGGATCCAGTTGGAGCGGAGTAAGACTGCTCAAACTTACTCTGGAGCTATTAAGGTTCTCACCCCCGCTGGGCTTAAGACTCTTATATGGCTCAACAGCTTTAGATGTGCGAAATGTTGTTGTGTTGTTCCTGATAAACGTACAACATTCCAGTGACCTTTAGTGGTTTCTGAAGGTTGCAGTGAGCTCTACTGATGTCTGAAACTTTAACAATAACATAAAGGCAAAAACAATAAGCACAATAATGAGATTACCATTTTTATACTTGAATGGAATCCCATAATGGCCAAAATTATACAAAATCTAAAACAACTTAAATTTCCCATCAGGTTACTCAGGAAATCGTTTACATGCACTTTAGTAACCTACTGTAGATACGTAGTTGGTTATGTGTGTTATTTATTTATTGTGTCATGCACATACACATGGACTCTTAAGACACCAAAGCTACTGTTGCAGTGGTTAAACATTTGTCAGACAGCTTCTTACATTTTTACAGTTTGTTGCAAACAAAGAACTTTGTCTCCTGTCCCACACTATACAAACAAAATCTACCACATAACAGGTTCCCTTCCTAAAACACAGCTCAAGTTGTTTATTATCAGTAAACATATTGCATGAAAGCAGAAGTTGAAGCCGGACACCAATTAGCTGTACTTGAGGACTGAAGCTGTTCTGAAGGTGCAAGCAGCTGTACTTGTTAGTTACCTGATAGTCATATGTTTTAATTTTTCAGTCTGCTGCTTGCATATTTTCTATATTCAGTTCCTCTTTATAGATATTCTGCACAGACTATTCTGACCTCAGTGACCTTTTCACAGGTTACATGATAAAGAGGAGGAAGTGAGAACCGCAGCTATGTGTAGGCTCTCTAGTATAGCCCACGTGAAAGAAGAAATTAAAAATCATCTCCTATCTCTTATGATCTATGTTAATGTTAATATGAAATTCTGGTCCGTATATGTTATAATTAGCAAGATGGCAGATTAGATCAGGGAATAGTAATAATCAGTTGTGTCAATTCAACTGTTTTTATTTCTAATTGTCGCTGCTCCTCTTCTTTTCTCTCCCTCAAAAGTGGCAAAACACTCCAAAACAAATCTTGCCGACGTGGCCTTGGCGGGTCTCGCCAGCAAGGAGAACTTCCGCAAGGTCAACCTGCGCAGCGTGAAATCCACCGATGTTGTGACCAACAACAGCACGCTGCCTTTCAACAAGCTCATGCTCATTCGCATCAAAGGTCAGAAACACAAGAGAAGGAACTGTGTGTTTGTTTTCTATAGATATGTGTTGAATGGAGGTGATGTATGGAGATCTATCACTCATAATGACCATTTATAATGAAAAGCTAATGATATAACACTTAAAAGTGCTGTTAATGGGAAACTCTCAATCTCAAGTGTGTTTCTTGTGTTATTTCTTAAGCATGTTAAGTTAATAAACCACAAAAAATAATATTCATTTACAGATCTATATCAGTGATTTATGTTTCAGATTAAGGCCACTGAATTGTGGAAGTATAAGCTGCTTTGTCATCGTCTGTAGGTCGGAGGCACGTCCAGGTGCGCCTGGTGGAGCCCACAGCCCACTCTCTAAACAGTGGCGACTGCTTCCTTCTCATAACGCCAAAGCACTGCTATATGTGGAGCGGAGAGTTTGCCAACGTCATAGAGAAAGCTAAGGTAGAGAACCTCACACACAGATTGAAGAACCAGTTTAGAAAGGTGTTTAACACAGCAGGAAAAACACTTGACTACAGATGTGACAATATGCTTTGTGCGACCAGGCGTCGGAGATGGCAGCGTTTGTTCAGGCCAAGAGGGACCTCGGGTGTAAGGCCTCCCAGGTGACGGTGCTGGAGGAGGGAATCAACACTGACAACAGATGGGCCAAAGAGTTCTGGAGCCTGCTGGGAGGACATACCCAATACAGAGGTTCATATACACACATCATCTCTGTCTCTCTAACATCATCACAAGCAGGCTTTTTTTTTAGCTCAAGCACAAACGGAGGTTAATACAGTACATACAAAATGAGTTACTGGGGTGTTTTTTTAGTGAAAATGAGTTAAAAGACTAGTGACTATAAACTGTAGCCTTTTTCATAACACATTTTTAGAATATGCTTTTCAGCATTTAGCTAAATATAGAGTACACTTGATTTTTTTTTTTTTTAGGTGAGTCTTTCTTTTAGGTGGCTAAAATACATTTTGCTGCCGGCCCCGTCCACAGCAGTACACTGCTTTGCTTCCTGCTGTAACTCCTGTCTGCTTCTCCAAACTGGGGGCGTGCCGGCCATCATCTACTGTAGATAATGCAATGACTATGGAGAAGTACCTCATACAAGCCCACTTCAAAACATCCAAACTATCCCTTTAAGAACATCTCAGCATTTGAAGGATTTTATGTCTAACCACTTGTTCCCTCCCTGGTACACATACTTACTTGCTCTGCTCTTTGTGCTCTGTGTGTGTTATAGGGGCAGGGGAGCCAGAGGAGGATGAGCTGTATGAGAGCGGGGTGTTAGACTCTATCGGGGTGTACAGACTCCAGGGAGACAAACTGGTGCCTCATGAAGAGGCCTGGGCCTCCATCCCGAGTGTCTCCTTGCTCGACTCTAAAGAGGTAACACCGCTACTAGAGGAATGACCTCATATGTCTGGGAGGGTTTGACAATTTTACACCTGAAAAAATCTGGGACCTGCACGGAAAGTGTGAAAAGGGATGATATAATTGTTAGAAATGTTCATAAAGCACCCATAATAGACTTGTTTCTATTGCTTTACATGTTGTAATAACTGCAATCCACCTTCTCTCCCTTTCCCCCCTGCTGCCAATACACCACATCAGGTGTTAGTGTTTGATTTTGGCGGCGAAGTGTACGTATGGCACGGGAAAGACGTGCCCTTGGGTGACAGAAAAGTTGCTGTGAAACTGGGCAAACAGCTTTACAGCGGCAGCTACGACTACAGCAGCTGCAGAGTCAACCCTTTAGATGCCTCCTGCACGAATACAGAAGTGCCTCAGTGAGTATCGCGTGTTAATCCCACCACCTTTTATAGCCGTTAACACAATTGTAAACGTGCACTTTTTGGTAGTTTTATCTGCTATAAAGTGGGCATGAGAGAGCAAAGTTTGTCAGATTATTGGTTGTGTTATTGTAGCCCCTAGTGGTTTTATCTTGCCAGTACAGCTGCACAGAGGAGACGTTTTTAAATGATTTCCTTGTGTGACTTCCAGGCAGGGGGAGGGTCGGCCCAGCTGGGCTCTGTTTGGTCGGCTGTCAGAGCACAATGAGACGGCCCTGTTCAGAGAGAAGTTCCTGGACTGGGCCGAGAGGAAGAAGGAGGAGGCAGCTCAAGCAGAGGAAGTCAAGGTAGATGAGACTAGACTAGGGGTGTTTGCATTTTTAATTTAGCAGTGACTCTGTGTTCGTGTAGTATGAGAATCTGTCTTATTTTCTTGTTCTGTTTTAAAGGAATTAAGAAGAAACATCAATATCCTCATCAAAATAACACATTTAAAACTTACTAACACCTTGTCTTTGTGTGCTCAGAGCCCGGTCCACTGCATTGAACGCCCCTCATTCGACTTGGACCTGCAGCCGTGTGACGCCAAGGCCCTGCTGGACAACGAGCCGGAGCAGGTTAAGACAGTTCTAGAGGGGGTGAACGTCCAGCGGGGCCACGGCATGGTGAGGGCCGATGACGGAAGACAAGCAGAGCTGTCTACAGTCGCCGTAGACGCCTGGCACATCAAAGAGCACGGCGAGGAGGAGCTGCCCAAAGAGAGCCTGGGCCAACTGCACGAGGGCGACGCCTACATCATCCGCTGGAAGTACTCTATCACCACACTCGGTGAGTCATGGTTTTTGGCACAGAGGTAGCCCGGAGAATAAACAGTGGACGTGTGGAATGGGAGGTTTGAATATGATGACAAAGTAGTAAGACCTGGGAGAAGATTGATGGCATTGATCTGCCTGACTTCACTTGTTAGTCGTGATGGAGTGCAACTGAAACATCTGTGCTCAGAGCAAAGAGATTTGACACATTTTAGCGTAGTTAACAAGGTTTGAAAGAAGACAGGCGTTAGTGTCACATTTTAGTCCGGAAGTCGAAGCCTGATTTTATCCACTTGGTTTACTCTGGTTCTGTTCTGTCCCGTTTTGTCAGTGGGGAAGCGACAGAAACCCGGGGAGCTGAGTGCCGGCGCTCCTGGAAGAGAGAGGACTGCTTGTTTCTTCTGGCAAGGCAGTCACTCCAGCGTCAGCGAGAAGGGAACGTCGGCTCTAATGACGGTGGAGCTGGGCAGCCACAGGGGCTCACAAGTGGGTATCAGTCCATCACAGCCACACAATCAATAAAACTTCCCAATTAGAAGTTTCATCCATTCATCTGTTCATTTATTAACTGAAAATGAACACATGAATGGCCGTGTGTTCAAGTAGGATTGATCAAAGTGTCTTCCTTCATCTGTTTGTATCTGATTGGTTGTCCAGGTGTTGGTGAGTGAGGGAAAAGAGCCTCCGTGCTTCCTCCAGCTCTTCCAGGGAGGTTTGATCATCCACAAGGGCAGTAGAGAAGACAGTGCCAATAACACAAGTAAGAAATAACCTTCACTCACTCATTCACTACTCCCTACTCACTATCCAAGGAGTTCTATGTCGAGGACTATATAGTGAGCTCATCGGCAAAATGAAAACACACTTTCGGACACTACTTTGGTCATTTTCTCTGCCAGTAGTTAGGTTAGTTAGGCAGTGACTGTACTGTTGATTTGCCTCTTAGCAAAATGCTCAGAGTGAATTTAAGTTATCCCTGGTAAGCAGTGATGCAGCATATATCTAGGGCTTTTATTGTGAAAGGTAAGAATGGAAGGAGTAAAGCGGTGATGCACTGTGTATTTTCCCAAATTAATAAATACAAATGACTTTGTGGCCGTTTGTGTTGTGATGCGCTGCTCTGCAAAGATTAAATAGATAATTTTTTCCCTCAGCGTAAAGCATAATGGTATATAGTGCCTGTTTAGTGAGCATCGTTGTTCACTATTTTTCACAATGCGTTGTGGGATACTTTGTGTAGAGTGAGTAGTGAGTGATTTCGGACACACTGGCCATTGTTTATTGTTTTCAGTGATGCTCTGTATTACTGCTGATTTATGTAGGGGCTTTGGTTCACTGTATAAAATACTGTATCATACTCATTGTTACCAAATGTTTAGTAGGGACTTGTTGAACACTTTTTAATTTTTAATGTCAATGTCACTGAATTATTAACGCTTCTAACCATGTCTGGTTGACCTCTCCAGATGGCTGGCGGTTGTTCTGTGTCCGTGGCGAGGCAGAGGTGGAGGCTTCGCTGGTGGAGGTAGATTGCCAGCGTGCCGGTCTGCGCTCTCGTGCCAGCCTGGTGCTTCTTAACGCTCAGGAAGGCGTTCTCTACTTGTGGCACGGCTGTAAAGCGCATGCCGCTGCCAGGCAGGTGGCCAAAAGAGCTGCGGACAAACTGACCCAGAGGTGAGGAAGGAATAGGCAGGGGGGGTAAATAGATATTTAGTGGATGGACATATGTGGACAATTCTTCTGTGTTCGTGTCTTCAAGGTGTCCCTCAGAGTTGGGTCTAAGCAGCACCAGCAGTGTGAAAGTTGAGGAGGTGGAGGAAGGATCTGAACCCACGGAGTTCACAAAGGCTCTGGGCCCGCAGGACAAGAAGGCCTACGACTGTATGCTGCAAGGTGCGTCTTCGTATCCACATACTTAAAACCACTTCCCAAACTATCAGCAAGAAATAGAGAGAAAGATCTTTATTGACTGCTTGCGTTCAGTGTGTGAGCTGATGTGTGTGTGTGTGTTGTCTCCAGATCCAGGGAAGTACAACTACACACCCAGGCTGTTCCGACTGAGCGCCAGCTCCGGGGTGTTCGAAGGGGAGGAGCGGCTGTATCCAGCCAGGGCGACAGAGGGAGTCATGGCGATGCCCTTCCTGCAGGGGAACCTCTACTCCGCACACCAGCCAGGTACCACACACACCTGTAGCAGTGTTACATTTTAGTGAATTATATGTTTATTATTTGTCTGATGCTTTCTGTGAAGCTAAAATTCTTTCTGAAATATAAAATCAATATAAAACTACTTCTGAGATGTTATCTTAGAATATGTTAAATAGCAGCCAGTTGGAGTCAATACTCAAAAAGAAATGTATCTGTAAAATGTTTGGTCCTTGCCTGACAAAGGAGACATACACAATGGAATTTATTTACCACAGCTGTACTTATTTACTAAAAAAATACTCCTCTTTGTCAGGCTAGTTATCAGTGACTGTACTGTAAATCACATAGTTTGAAGCCTTGCCCCCCTGTGAGTCATTCATCTAAACAGAAAAATCATAGACTGTATATAAGAAGTGGACGTAGTCACCGTGATGTCACCCATTGGTTTGTGGACTGCCGTTTTGAAGCCTCGAGTTTGGCATTTTGGCTGTTCCCATCTTGTTTTTTTGCAACCAGAATTAACTTTCATGAACACACTGTGAAAGGGTTAAAGTTCTAAGACGAAAACACGGACAACTCCCAGACCGGACAACGCCGTGGTAGTGACCTGTCAATCACAAGATAGCCACGTCCTAAAGCATACCCTGCTTTATGGTCTATTTGACTCTAAATGGGACCATAATTTACTAAATGAACATCATGCTGTATTGAAAAAGACATGAAACTAGCGATTGAGACCATAAACTCATGTTTACAATGTTTACTGAGGTAATAAATCAAGTGAGAAGTAGGGCCATTTTCTCATAGACTTCTATACAATCAGACTTTTTTTGCAACCAGAGGAGTCGCCCCCTGCTGGCTGTTAGAAAGAATGCAAGTTTAAGGCACTTCCACTTTGGCTTCACTTTTCAGACCGACAGTGTTTGTTCTGTTTTGTTTTTTTTAGAGTCACCCTTATTCTGAATCAGATATATTTAGTAAAAAGAGAGTCTTGGCAGGTCTCTTATTTAGGGCGCACTCAAAGAAGCACAAAAATTACAAAACCATTCAGTTACACGTTGTTCCCTGTTTGGACCTTGGACTGATGAAAACTAAACAATAACGTACTTTAAAAGACTCTTTCA
Organism: Adelosebastes latens; assembly: GCA_916700685.1. Classification (NCBI taxonomy): domain Eukaryota; kingdom Metazoa; phylum Chordata; class Actinopteri; order Perciformes; family Sebastidae; genus Adelosebastes; species Adelosebastes latens. Next base: position 40,429 of record CAKAKR010037390.1, read on the forward strand.
CAGGCTTTTCTGTTGATGGATATGTTTTATTGTTACTGTCTGCCTAACATAACTGGACTGTATTACCTCTCAGTGCTACTGGATGATATACATGTAAGTGCTCTGCCGTCTTCCTTCTCCAGCCCTGTTCCTGCTGGATAACCGTATGGAGGTGTACCTGTGGCAGGGCTGGCAGCCTGAAGACACAGAGTGCACCGGCTCTGCAAAGATGCGCTGGAACAACGAGAGGAAGTGTGCCATGGAGACTGTACTGCAGTACTGCAAAGGTCAGAGTTCACAGACGACCACTGTAGCTAAACAGTCTGTGTCTACAGTCATTGATCAGGACATTTTTAGCAGCCAAACACTTACCCAACAATACTGCTATTGTTTTTATTTTTATGCCATCAGTATTGAGCTCACATTACTTGTCCCCATACAGTAAATCATTTGGAACTGAACTCAAAAGCATGTTTTACACATCTTCTACACTGTTGTATGATTTACAGAGAAGAACCCTCGGCGCCCCCCTCTGGCATATCTGGTCCTAGCAGGCTGTGAACCTCTCACCTTCACCAACATCTTCCCATACTGGGAGAAGGACACCAGTATTCCTTCAAAGGTGGGATACTTAATATTTAGTCTTTTGCTTTTATTCCAAAAAAGACAATATTCCTACTAAGCTGTTTACATGGAAAATGAAAATAAATATTCCACTAATATTCACATTTACATGCAGCTGTGTATATTCCGATTAACGTAACTGGTGGCGGACTTGTGCGACCGTGTGAACACAGCCTCCCTCTTTCATTCCAAAAGGTCGACGTTGCGGTATTTGCACATATCCAAAAACCTGATTAAGTAACATAACATTCAAACAGAATAAGCTGTTTACCGCTATCAAATTCAGAATATTGTCATATTCTAAATAATAGTGGAAAATTAGTGAGCATGTATACGTAGTCATTGTGATGTCTCAGTTTTTACTATACTATATAAGTCTGTGTTGGGGTTAGGAGAGCTGTCACAGCTTAGTCAGGAGACTGCTGCGCTCCATGTAGTTGAACTAGAAAGAATCCAAATCATCTCACTCAACCAGATCTGTTGATCAGATAAAGTGTCTCATACCCCAGACGTGTCTATTTGAAGCTGGCATGCACAATCATGTTCATAGTAAAGTGAAGAGTGAAGAGTGAAGAGGAAAAAAAGTGTAGAGTAGAAATTCCACAGACAACAGTAAAACAGATCACAACAGAGTTTGTAAATGAAAAGAAAATGAATGTAAAACTTAAAGGAACAGTGTATAAGCAGAATTTAGGGGGATTTATGGCAGAAATGGAATATAATATTAATAAGTATGTTTTCTTTAGTGTATAATCACCTGGAAATATAAGTATTGTTGTGTTTTTGTTACCTTATAATGAGCCGTTTTTATCTACTTGGGGAGCGGGTCCTCTTCACGGAGTCGGCCACCATGTTTCTACAGTAGCCCAGAACGGACAAACCAGATAGAGCGGTTCACGTTTTCGCGCCGGCCACCGTAGTTCTCCTACACGCTTGGCACACAGGAGAAGTTTCAGTTGGTTGCAATCTGCAACCTCACAGCTAGATGCTGCAAAATCCTACACACTGCACCTTTGAATGCCTAATTTATTGTCTCTGTAGCAAGCAGGGATAAAGTCAACATCTTGGATTGAAACCAGTGTCGTATCAGCCTCAGTAAACTCTGCACTGTATTCTTTCCTGCAGGAATCATCCATTTGCACATATTTTGATATTATTTAGATCTGTATGATTCTCGTTTAATAGAAGAATGGAAACAACAGTAGTTCAGTTTTGCATGTGTTTACCTAATGTAAATGATCTGTGCACGCAGGCCGAGGGCTCCAAGAACAAGGTGATGTTAGTAAAGGAGGCACTGTCTCAGCTCAGTAAGCAGCAGTACTCCATCGAGGAGCTGACCAGGAAACCGCTGCCAGAGGGAGTGGACCCTCTACGCCTGGAGGATTACCTGTCCGACCAGGACTTCAAGGTAGGCCACTTGGCTGCTCTCAAATAGAATCGCAAAAGCTTAAAGTTTATGTATTGTTTAGGTCAGATTATTTCATTTCAGTTAATTATTTCCACTGTGTGAGTATAAGCCAAATTTTTAAGCATGCGCCAGGGTCATTAAAGCGAAACAAAAATAATAATAATAATGAAAATTGTTTGACCAGACAGCCATACGTGTTTGTATCGAGCATATATGCATCTGCATACATGTATCTTACAGCAAATATAGATCAAAAGTGCCAAACATAAGAGATGAGAGATAAGGGCTGCGTCCGAAATCACATACTTTTGTGTGAATAAACGGTAGTTTGTATCTTTTTTTATCTTTGCCAACCTCATTTGACCAAAACAACGATTTGTGAGAATCAAAGTCTGAAC